>JADBHU010000379.1:0-116658 GCA_017140155.1 Fusarium devonianum | reverse complement strand
GATGTCAAACGTCACTCGCGCAAACGCCCCTGGAGATCTTAAGATTACCCTGAACCCAGGGTCCAATATCAATTCACTAAATGAGTCCAACTCCTGTGAATCCTATCGCTAGTGCGGAATTGAAAAGTGTTTGCGATTCAGCTCTGGTTGGCTTTTTTTTAATAAAAAATAAAAAATAAAAAAAATGGTTGGAAGCGGACACGGTTTCGGGAGTGGTACCGAAAAGTCAGTAGAGCAACCATCGTTGACTTTGAAGCTGCATACATATGCTTAGGCACGTGGCCTCCTTGACTCATGTCGGCAGTATACTTTCTCCCTCCTAATGTTCCAGGATTGCTTCTCAACGCTAGACTTGGAACGCATACTGGCTTGACCACCACAAACAAACCACCACAAGCGCTCCAATATTTGTGAACCTACAGTACATTTCCTTACCTTTGTTCGAGCATAGTTTGCCAAGACCCCGAGCTGAAGGAGCGACGTGCAACAAGATCACTGCGTCCATGTCGTTGCATGGACTTACTCGTGCGACGAGATACAGAAATCTCGCGCTTTGCCACCTGTTGTTGGACAAGAACGGAGGGATGATGTTGAATACAGAGGACAGCAGCGAGTAGCTTCGGCTGACGGGCTAGACAAGGGAAGAAGAGTCTCAGTAGCTGATACATAAGATGCACAAAGGCCGTTCGTAATACCACTGGTACCTGAGACAGACAGCACGATAGCCAGAGCAGAACCGGCGGATGTCTCCTAAATGAGATAAGTCACAGAGAATAGTTGGCGTGAGACTCCTGCGTGGCCACAATTGGAATACTGCTGCATAGCCCAAGAAGCAAAAACACACACAATAGCCCGAGCGTGCATTGGCTATCAACGTTGCAGCGGAACCTCTGGCTCTCGATAACTCAAAATCGAGGCTACGTAGTATTATCACTGCAGCCTCCTGTAGTAGTAGGTTCGGCTAAGCGGGCAAGACAATTCGACATCGAAAGATTAGATCATCCGGAGGCCCCGGTCTGCCGTTATCACCGGACGCAGGTAAGAAGCCACTATGGGGATCAAAGCTGGCCATATTCGTGTTTGCATGCTGGACCTGCATCAGAGCATAAGCGGACAGTGGTTGCGAACCCGCAACATACAACAAGTTGGAGAGAGAGGGAGCCCAGGGGAAAGGAGACGGTGGCAGTGGTAAGAGCTAAATCCGCATGTTAAGACGAGGGAAAACCGGCGATCACTTATTTCGAGACACGGGGTTTTCAGGCAGACTAACCTAGATCATTCCCAGTTGCCAGGGTTTTCTCGCTAAGGGGGATCTCTAGTTCGTCCTGGTCCCTGAGGGTCGGTTCCTGTTTTTAGCTTACCGGCTCGCGGGTGGGTTAGGTTGGCGCTGTAGCGGTTTTTCATCGGGTGCACAGCCTCAAAGGGCGCCCAAGCATTGAGCCAGTGACAAGACATAGCATGACAGTGCGGCGTCGACAGAGCAAATAGAAGAGATAATCCTGGACGGTAATACTAATACCTTTTACCCAAAGGCACCGGGATTTATCCAGAGTCCGCAGTGGATCTGATGATATGCTTGTCTGCATCTTGACGTTGTCGTCATTGTCGCACCGAATCTTTTGTAAGAAGGCCCCTTGTCTGTTCTTTACGTGAGAAAGACTGTCAATAGTGGAGATTTAGAGGCTGATTTCGTGCCGAAACAGCACCCAGGGAGCACCAGCGTGTGCTATTCGTCAACCAGGAGTGAGCTTGTTCAAGGCAGAGAGAGATGTTGTGCTGGCGGACTCTGTCCCATGACGAGATCATCCTCGGCGGCCTTCGGAGCGTTACCTAATTGGACATCCTGCGACAAGGAACCGTCGCCGATTAATCAATGGATCAACTGAACTGTCAAAGCATCCATTGTGCCTGGCGGATGCGCAGATCAGCACTGCAATTTTGTCTTCAGCATGCGACCAACAAGAGGTTGTTGCTTATCCAAATTTCCTTTTGCTGGACCCTCAAATGGTGATTTTGGGTAACAAACACCAGAGCGATCCTTTAGATGCTCGGAGCAGGGGTTGTTAGTGAAGCAGCTGCAGTTCTCAGGATGATTTGCTGATAGGTAGGCTCCATCAAGATGAGTCTCGCTCAGTGACTGTCGTTCCACCAGAGGCACCGACACGCAACCTAAGCCCACCACAACGACCAATAATCGGACAGCCAGTAGTCACGTCCGCCCACAGCCGAGCCCACATCGCACTTGAACCGCTGTAACAGAAGCTGTCGTCCCGCTAGGCTGAGGGAGCCGCAGGACTGGTCTCCTCCACTGTAACCTCACCTCATCGACAGCTAAAAAAGGTCCTTGGTCCCGTTTTCGGCGTCCTCTTGCTCCACCTCCAGGCCAGGTTCGCTCCCCACCACCACCAACCACCACCACCATCACCGTCGCCGTCGTAAACAAGAGTGCGTCCAACAATAGATCGAGCGCGGTTGCCTCTTGAGTCTCTCGAGCGCGGAGACTGGGAATAAAATAGACTTTGCTGTTGTTTCTCGCAATCCGTTTCTCTGCGCCCGTCTTGACTGAGCAGGTCTAGCGCCGGAATTTTAAGAAAACATCGAAACTCGATCAGACCAGTCCAAGCCAACCAAAGCCAGCCCCAGCTCAGCCTGAGCCAACCCCAGGGAACAAGCCCATCAACACAAGCACAGCACCACACACACACACCCCCAGTTCATCAACCACAGACACTGACTGGTCCCTCCGCTAAAGTCCTACGTACTCTGACGTTCTTCAGCTCGTATTCCCATTAAAAAAAGCCCGTCTCCTCTCTTCTTGCTCACTCTCTCCCCTTCCAACCACCGTCCCTACGCCCTCTCTCTCGCGTTTCTCGTCCCACCGCCAGAGATAGTCTACGCCCTACCGCTAACCCCGGGCCTGAACCGTACCGTATTCACTGCCTTGCTTCTCGCTCCGCTCCACGTCCGCGCTTCTCCGACGTCCCTTGCTCAGCCATCCAACGATCGTCCTTCCAGAACCAAAGCCCGTGAGAAAATAGGGGTCCGAAATCTCGACGACAACTCTGCAGCGACTCGTATCCCGACTCTTCTTTTACCAACCCCGGATAGATTAGCTTCCACCCATTGCTATCGCCGAGACAAATCTCGTCCTCCGTTGTAGCTTGCCTGCTTGCTTGACCCATAATCAAATCGACAACCGGAGGGTCCCAACGTATCACGCATCCCTAAGATCTGGGGATTATAGCCGACTCCAGATCCAGCATCTCCTCCGATTGCTTCCCAGTCCATATTGCTCGTGTTCTTGCACCACAGACTTATTTTACCATGAGCGCAAATCCTCAGAACGTCATCCGCAGGTACGAGCTCGTCACATCATCCCCTACGCCTGCCTACGCCTCCACGCCTTTCGCTGCCCCCCCCGAATACGGCACCCTTAAATCGTGCTGCAACTAGATAGCTAACAATCGTCCTAGGAAGTTGGTCATTATTGGTGATGGTGCCTGCGGCAAGACCAGTTTGCTGAGCGTCTTTACGCTAGGTTATTTTCCCACAGTAAGCTCTCCCCATCCGCCGACGTACGTTGCCGTAGCCTAGCTAACCGATATCTCGCAGCATTATGTGAGTTTCCGACCGAAAGCTTCTTACAACGACGATTACCCGAATAGGATTTTAACATGTGCCTAGATTCCCACAGTATTCGAAAACTACGTGACAGATTGCAGAGTGGACGGAAAGTCGGTCCAACTCGCTCTATGGGATACTGCAGGTCAGGAGGACTATGAGCGATTACGACCCCTCGCCTACTCAAAAGCCCACGTTATCCTGATAGGATTCTCTGTCGACACTCCAGATTCCCTCGACAATGTTAAGCACAAGGTACGGCTCCTCTAGGTGCGGTTGTTGCTTGGTGGTCAGAAGCTGACGCGTTAATCTCACAGTGGATCGAAGAGGCCACGCGCTTGTGCGCTGGCGTCCCCATCATCCTGGTCGGCTTGAAGAAGGATCTCCGAGAAGACCCGGTTGCGATCGAAGAGATGCGGAAGAAGTCGATGCGATTCGTCACCGAAAACGACGGCGAGACCATCGCCAGAGAAATCGGCGCCAAGCGATATTTGGAATGCTCCAGCTTGAGCGGCGAGGGGGTCGACGACGTCTTCGAGGCCGCCACCCGCGCTGCCCTGTTGACCTTTGAGAAGGGCGAGGGCGGCGGCTGCTGTGTCGTGCTGTAGACGGCCACGAGCCTGGACACTTCCCTTACGAGCGAAGCGAACGCGACACGATGCGATGCGAGTACTTGGACGAGGGGAGGGATCCATCGTCAGCCAACAACATGAGACTGCGTGTTGCTGGTCGCTACTTCTTGGTCCAACCTGCGATCCAACTTTCGCCTCGCCTCGCCCTCGGGGCATAATAGCAGAACAAAGCGGGACATCTGGAGATAATTGTAGGAATTTTGGATTACCGGGGATTCAGGATCGGGATATAGAGGACTAATTGCTCGGCGCTTATGCGGGAGGACACGTTTACTTGACATGCTTACAGCATCACACAAACACGCATGTGCGCGCGCGCACCTACACACACACACACACCTACCTACTCATACTTGCAGTCGAGGAAGAGGCCAAAGGGCGCTCTCACAGCCTTGTCGGTGTTTCTGCCGACCCGACCCATTACCAATACCTCGCTATACCACTACCATATACTACCCACCACCTACCACTACTTATCATCGCCGTGTCTGAGGCGTTACTATTGGAAACAAAATGAAGATTTAATCCTTGGGAGCTTGCAAAAGAATTATTCGACCCCCGTGTCCCCTTTGCAATGTTGATAGGCTTTCAGTCCCCTTCTGTCATTTTCTGCCGTTTTCAATCATCCTAAAAATTCGGCATTCCTTTATTTAATGGATCTGTTACGTCTGATTGCGGATGTGTAAGAGGATGTCGAGTATTTCTGGCCTGGCAAGCTTTTTCCGTCACTCACTTGGTCGCGGAAACATATCTAATATACAGGCATGTGGAGAAGAAGAGAAACAAGTCGGGAGAATGAGTTAAATTAATTAAGCGGAAAGTAATTTCTACTCTGTATAGTTATTCGAGAACTGTGGTATCGAGCTGGTCAACCTGATTTGGGCTTGTAGCCGCAAAGAGAATGAAGCTGCAAAAGAAGAGCGGCAGTCCAGAGACTGTGAGCTAAAGTTGAATGGGAGATGTTGTGGCCCCCTTCTCCAATCTTTTTACTTAATGAGGACGATAATATGTATCAACGTACGTAATATCATTCCTCCACCTTCAAGATGTCTCCGGTACGAACAGATTCCAAGTACTTTGCATTATCTCATGGGCCCATGGTCAAGAAATCTTGCCAAAAGTTGTCTCATGTGTTCTAACCCCAAACGTCTTTATAGCAGCTGCCTATAATACATACAGTACACTTTTGATGCTCTCAAAAAAGACCCCAACCCAACTCGTACACTCTATCGCTCAAACGACCTCCACCGCTTTAGCTCTTCCAGTCGTGGTTCCACGCCTCCTTGCCAGGGTACTCGGTCTGGAATCGCGCGTACTCAATCGGCACGGCCTCGGTACCCCAGATACCCTTCTTCTCCATGGCAACTCGGTATAGATATCCCTCATCGCGGTTGCCGGGACCGACCGTCTTTCGCAGCTCCTCGCAGGCGTTGTACATGCCGCTGTACATGCGATGACGCTCCTGCTCGATTGAGAGTCGCTGCTGTCGGCGGAACAGCTGCCAGGCGCGGTGGATGGTCCAGTGACGGAGGTAGCGGAGACGGGCCATGCGCAGCGGAGGGGGAGCGGGAGAAAACATGTTTTGACGGAGAGTGCGGATACGGAAGAAGTTCTCGGATTTGGGGGCATGGTGCTTGCGACGGGGTGCCGCCTTGCCTGGTGCGGGCTTCTTTGGCGCAGGCTTGGGGGGCGTACGGGCGAGCATATTGGTCGTGGTCGAGAAGAGGCGGGTGGTGGGAGCTGAAGGGGCTGCCTGGCGGCCGAACAGCCCGCGGAGAGAGAATATCGAGGCCATTGTGACTTTTTTGATGTCGCGTGGACTGATTATAGGATGAAAAGATTCGCTGTGCTTAAGGATGGAGACCACAGGGATGCTCTGTTCCGTCGGTGGTCTTCCTGTGTTTTGGTTGCCGCTTGATCGGTATTGTGTGCCCCCAATGCGAAAAACTCGGCAGAGCTGATTCCAGCTATCGCCGAATGTCTAGTCGTCGTAAGAGCTGGTCGCCGGAGGTCGTCAAAGTCTGATGCGCTCTCGAGCCTTGAAGAGCCAATTGCGCCAGGACCGCCACCTGTCTAGCTCGAAACCGAGTTCCTGTAAACTCGCGCAACCTCGATGTCGCTTTGCCGAACAGAATCGTAGTTGTGCCGAACGTCTGGGTTGAAGGAATCGGTCTGGTATCGTTGCTGCTTGTAAAAGGCGTAGATGTCCTGGTGCAAAATGTTAGCTCAGGGTCTCCCGGGCGGATAAAAGTACCTCCGCCACTAGGTCTCGATGCGACTGCAACGAAACATCACGGAATCTCAAGCGGACATAAACTTACGGCAACGCATCCATCATCCTCGTACACAAGCATATCGTAACTGTTGCTGGAAAACAAATTTTCGAATGCAGTTGCTTCAAGTTGCTCTGCAAATAAAGCACCGATGTCTGCTAGCTCCATCCCCGTGGCCTTGGTCATGAGGGACGCCAGGATATTTTGAAGATGGTAAAAGCCGTCGTATTGATGGCCGAATGCTCCGATGATGTATGCAGCCTCTTGGATATAGGGATGGGAGGCAAAAGCTTTCTTGATACCTGGTCCCGGCCATACGCCAGGCACATGGCGACGATCCCAGTATCTTTGAACCAGTTCGAAATCCTTCAGTGTCAGCTCTTCGCGATGGCGCAGCTCATGCAGCCCAGGAAAAAGTTGACGGTGGTCGTCGCCACTACAAAACTCAATCATGCTGATGAAGAGCTTCAGAAGCAAAGGCTCCATCTGCGCAAGCCGGTAAAGGTGCTCCCATTTCCATCGAGGGACCTGGCCGCAATACTTGAAATTGTCCCTCCCAATGGTGTCGGAGCAGTAACCCATGAATGTGTTGAGGCCTGTTCCGATGGCTTGGGAGGCTCGGTATCGAAAGATGAATGTGCCGCCCGGATGCCCTAGGAACCACCTTGAGCTATGTAGAGTTGTAGGCAATGCGACGCGGATCCGTCCCACGGTCTGCATCAAGGGATTGTTCCAGGTTACCCACCGGGATCGGAAGGAATGTTGCCCGGATGTGTCGTCGACAAGCATCTTCTTGTGCGTCTTTTCATGCTGTGCGCTGGTTCTCATTGCCTGGACGACCTTGTTCGCCGCCCTGGCGATGAAGGCCCTTACTGCCGTTTCCTCTCGAGACATTTCATCTTTAGCACCCCTTTTCATGCTTTTGCCTTGGATGTATCGGTAGATGTCGATTATCTCCTGGTTCCTTTCTCGAATCATTCTGTGCGTATGCTCTGTCCTTCTCATTGGAGCTCGATATCGGTCTCTTTCCGACTCCAGAGGCGCTTGCCAAGCGTCCAAGTAACCGTGGCAGTTGATCCACGTACGCCAGTAGTCGTTCCCGTCCTGCTTTATTTCGACACAGATCAGGCAGCGCTGCGCATGCAGGTCAGCTACATGAGAAACCTCTGAGGATGTGCCCTCCGAAGGCTCTGCTTCGAAGATCTTATCTGGAGAAACGGTCGAAGGAGTCCCTCGCTGCTGCTCGAGAGGTGGCATGTCGAAGATGGAAGCAGACGGTGCCATCGTGTTGGACGTTGAAGGTGATGTGAGATTTTGACGAGCGACGAGAGGAACTTCTTTGAAAGCTCGGTATAGGGAACAAACGAGATGAATGGAAAGAAAGGGCGACGGCTGTTCTTGCAAGTAGATGGAAGACTTCTCGATGCTACCTAGTTACCGAGCCCCAAGAGTTGCATCTGCAGGCAGTCGATATAAGAAATAAATGGAAAGTAAGCGGAAAATTCGTCGCTGCTGAGCAAGAGGACGACGAGAGCAATAAATAAAGTAAGGCATCAGTTGCAGAGATGCGATATGCACCATCCTCGAGATCTGATAGACTCCTCTGGAGTAAAGACTCCATTTTGACGCATAAGATAATGCACGAGAGAAGTACACATCCTCTTTTGTAATCTAAGTCTTCAAGTGCATATACCGGCAAATGAAAAGACGTCTTTGAAGGTTTGGTTCACTTGTGCATATGGACCAGCTGCGGCATTACACATCCGCTAACGTCCATTCCTGATACTGGCCTTTAAGTTGCAGGAACACCATGAGAAGGTGTGCAAAGTTGAGTATCGGAGATAGAAGGCGCGTGAAGGGCCAGATTTCCGTCATGCCGATGCTGTGCCATGGCAGTCGGAGAAGCCTTACAGTTCGTCCACATTTAGAGCAGTTGCATGATTCACTCTCGTGGGAGCCTGCCGTCGTCTGCCATGCAGCTTCACATCTTCAATTCGATCAACTGCTTACTCCATGCAGTTTCTTTCCATCCTTTCACGTTGAATACATCAGTTTCGACAATCCTTCTTTTGGCCCCTTGACTTGCCTACCCGGCTCACAAGTTCATACCGCAAACGTCTCTCCTTTTACCTTTTGAGCGTCCGCAGCTTGTCATCTCACAATGTACCAAACATTTGATCCCGAACCAGCTACCGGTCAGGATCAGGGTTCTCGGCCTACCAACACAAACAGCCCGAGTCAAGTCAATACCTTGGACGGCTCAAGTTTGCTCTACCTGGACCTGTCTGATTGCTCTTGGTCTCCAAATTCTCCAGAAACTGCCACTTCCGGGCATCGACAGGGAGGCCAGAACTCTGTACTCGACAATGGGGCCTCGCCAGGTAGCAATGGCTTCTCTTGTCAAGAGTTGGAAGATGTACCTCTTGGTATTGACGAGGCTTCTGACCAAGACAGCGACTGGGAGTTTCCCTCTGCTGACGAGCTGGCCGAGGACGAGAGAGCTCCAAATACAGCCACCCACCCATGGCGAGGTCTCTCTCGTGCGGACCCAAACGCTCTCGTTTTTGATGATTCGGAAGTAGTTCTGATCGAAGAAGACGCCGAAGGAGACCAATTCCGCGAATGGCATAACCAACCGTTCGACTTTGACGTTCCTTTTGATCCTCGAGTTCAGTACGAGTACAACTTCGAAGACCTCTATCCCTACGCTGCTCGAGCCTTGCGCTTCACCCAGAATCTCCCTGGAATGCAGCGACTTTCTTCGATGCGTGACACTGTCACTGCTCGCGCACAGATTGTCCAAGCCAATGTCGCGCGAACTTACAGCGACATTTCTGAGCGAGCCGTCTACACTGCTGCACGAACCCAGGAAGCCGCTGTACTCTCTGGGCAAGTGAGCAGATACTTGGCGGGCGAGGCTTGGACAGCAGGACAGAACGCTGCATCTACGTTGCAGGAGTCGTGGCCAGAGATAGTGAGGCCGTTGAACGAGCGCTACTTGAGGGTCGCTGGCGAGTATTTGTGGGAGGGAATGCAGGCTTTGGCGCCGTATGACAGAATTATACGGCCCAGAGGGCGACGAATGAACTCTTGAATGAGAAGGATGGGTTTGCTCGGGTGGTTGCATACGGGGCTGCATATGTACTATCAATTGACGGAGTCATCGGGCATTGATTTGGTTTGGCAATACACATGGACATGTCGGGCGATTTGTTTGCGCTTGGTATATACCCAATTCTTTTGATATAAAGCACATAGTTATACGACATGGGACAAACAGTGTCCAATGCAATTTTAGGAAATCAAGACATGGCCTGTATTCTATAGGATTATTCATCATGTCATCTCATGTACATTAACTCCAGTCCGGCACTCTAAACCTTTTCCTTTTCATCGCTCATTCCTTAGTGCTCGTGTTTCACGGGGTTCAGATCTCTGAACTCGCCGCGCAGACTCTCAACGCCCTCCTTCTTAACCTCCTCGACCAGCTTGGCAACCTCGGGCGCGATGACGTTCTCGTCAAAGCCAAAGTACTTGTAGGCATCCTTGCCCGGCAGACTCTTGCCGAAGCTGGCCATGGAGAAGCCAGCGTCGGCGTACCGCTCCCAGCCGTTGACGGCGTAGGCCTCGATGACAACGCGGGGAGCGTTGGAGCGGTACTGCAGCACCTCGCGCTTGTACTCGAGGGACTGGGCGTTGAATAGGCGCTGGCAGGGGAAGGAGACGATTCGGGCCTTGATGCCGAACTTCTCCTTGAGGACCTCGCGGGTCTTGACGGCGAAGCACATCTCGGCGCCGACGCCGATGAGAGTGACGTCTGCGCCCTCCTCCTCGATGAAGACGTACGCGCCCTTCTGTGCGCCTTCTCGGCACGAGTACTGGGGGTATTGCTCGAGGTTCTGGCGGGAGAGGGAGATGATGGAGGGGGTGTTCTTGGCCTCGAGGGCGGAGATGAAGGCGCCGGCTGTCTCCTCGGTGTCGCAGGGGCGGATGTAGAGGATGTTGGGCATGGAGCGGTAGAGGGCGGGGAGGGCGATGGGCTGGTGGGTGGGACCGTCTTCACCGGTGCCGATGGAGTCGTGGGTTGCGATGTGGATGGCCTGGAGGCTCTGGAGGGCGCCCATCCGGACACCGGGAGCGGCGTACTGGGTGCTGTTAGTGATTGCTCTGTTGATGCGGCCGCACGAGATGGACTTACAATGTAGAACATGAAGAAGCTAGAGGTGATGGGGAGAATGGTGCCCTTGCCGAAAGCGGCGAGGCCGTTGGAGATGGAGGCCATGGCATGCTCTCGGATACCCCAGTGGATGTATCGACCGGAGTAGTTGCCGACGATGCCGCAGGCAGTCTTGAGATCGGGCTGCATCCATCGTCAGTGTGTGTTCGCCGAGACTCTGCGGGCTACAACTTACGTGTTGGAAGTCAACCTTGTCCTTCCAGATCATGTTGACAGAGGGCGACAGATCGGCGGTGCCGACCATGAAGTTCTTGAGCTTGGCAGCCAGCGGGTTGCAGATGATGCCGGCCGACTTTCGCGACGCAGTAGGCCCCGTGGGGAGATCCTCCTTGGCGGGGATGATGCTTCGCCAGTCCTCAGTGAAGCGGCCCTCGACGCGCTTGATGAACTCCTCGTGAAGCTCGGGGTACTCCTTGCCGTAGGCGCTGACGAGGCTGTTCCAGTCCTCCTCCAGGCGCTCGCCGCGGGTCTTTGCGTCGCGGAAGAAGCCGTAGACCTCGTCAGCCAGGACAAAGTGCTCGTCGGGGTTCATACCGAAAGCCTCCTTGACGGCCCTGACGCCTTCAGGGGAGAAGGCGGCGCCGTGGGCCTTGGCATCGCCGGCGACTTTGGAGCCGACGCCGATGACGGTGTGGATGTTGATGAAAGTGGGCTTGTCGGTGCTCTCCTTGGCCTTGAGCATGGCCCTGACGATGCCCTTGACGTCGAAGCAGCCGTCCTCAATGTCGATCACCTCCCAGCCGCAGGCGCGCATCTTGGCGTTGACGTCCTCGGTGTTGCACAGGTCGACGCTGCCGTCGCAGGTAACCTGATTGTTGTCGTACATGACGACGAGGTTGTTGAGCTTCCAGTGGCCGGCCAGCTGGATCGCCTCGAGCGCGACACCCTCCTGCAGACAGGCATCGCCAATCATGCAGAACGTGGTGTTGTTGATGAGCTCGTAGTTGGGCTTGTTGTAAGTCGCTCCCAGGTGCTTGGTCGCCATGGCGAGACCGACAGCGTTGGCGATGCCCTGGCCCAGGGGACCGGTTGTCACCTCGATGCCCTCATGCTCGATCTCGGGGTGGCCGGGGGCGAACGAGTCGTAGCGGGCGGAGTGGTAGGACTTCAGCTGGTCGAGGGTCATCTGCTTGTACCCGGTGAGATGGAGGAAGCTGTACTGGAAGAGACAAGTGTGGCCGTTTGAGAGGACGAATCGGTCGCGGTTGAAGTAGTTGGGGTTGCTGGGAGAGTACTTCATCACGTACTTCCACAGGGCGAGGCCAATCGCAGCCATTCCCATAGCACCGCTACGGGGTTGTTAGTGCCTTGTGATGCCAATTTTCATAGTTTTCATTTCTAGAAGCTCTTACCCAGGATGACCGCCCTTGAACTGCTCGCACAGATCGGCAATCAGACATCGGAATTGGCGTAGGACAAGATCAATTGTTTGAGAGTCTTCGTTCTGGATCATCTTGAGAACCTTGGCCACGGCCACGGGCTCGTCTGTGGCCTCTGGTGTGATTGCAATGGGAGCCATTTTGATGTGTATTCCGTCAACAGAAAAAAGTCTAGCAATCCAGCTCGACTGTGAAGGGGAAAAAGGACAGAATTTGACACGGATTTGGCTGACAAGTTCCTCAAGCACTAGTTATATCTTCCCCATTGCCCCCCCAAGTGGCTCACTAAAAAGCATCTTGTTGCGTGTGATCATCCAGACAACAACCTCCTGCCGAAAGAGGCAATACGAAACGCCGTGGGGTTTTTATCTTAGTGCGGGGTTTGGCGTTGTAAGTTGACTTGGCCGGGTCCTTTGAAACCGAAGGGGTCCAGATAGCCCAGCTCGTAACCCCATCAGGTAGGACGAGCCACTCGCGGGAGGATCTTCTGCTGGGCACGTGGAGGGCCAGAGATTGTCGGCGGCAGCGCTTGGAACTGCCGCAGAGAGAACAAACCGATTAACCCTCTTCGAGACCTTGCGGAGACTGCGGAAGCGCATTGGACCCATAGCGAAGGGCGAGTTACCCATCAACATCGGCAATTGAATCTCCAGAGTATCTCCAGAATTGCGGGCGGGAAAAGTGGTCTAGCATTCAGCAGTATCGACACGCTGTACCCTGGCAGCTAGTGTGGATCAAGTCGTTCTTTAACACTCTTCAGTGTGAATATCATTACTGTTTGAGTTGAAGCTATCTTCGGCTACGATCACCGTACCTGAAATGTTTCGTAACGGTCCGCATGCAACTGCCGTTTGGGATGGCTTCGTCATTGTGTGCATCTGAAGAGTCAAAATTTTATCAACAGTAGAGAGGAAGACTCGGTACGCCCGAATATGGACATCCGAAATCATCTTGTATATCCTGTAAAGCCCTTCGAGTTCTTTAATCCCAGTACATTTTAGCATTCATTCTGGCGTTGCCGTATTGTTCAATTGATCTTGTAATATTCCACTCTGCATCATGGCCCCTGCTATTGTCAGCGACATCGAGCTTCCGGCTGAAGTACCGGAAACGAAAGAAACACCCGCATCCAAAGCATCAACATCCAAGCTCTTCTCCCTCGAGGGCAAAACGGTGGCAATTACCGGAGGAGCTCGAGGGCTCGGCATCACTCTGGCTGCCGCAGTTGTGGAAGCCGGAGGAAGCGTCGCTTGCCTTGATATCCTCGAGGAACCATCACCCGCCGAATGGGCACAGCTCAACAAGATTGCCACAGCCAACCGCTCCTCCGTGTCCTACCGGAAATGCGACGTCACTGACGAAACCTCGGTCGAAGCGGCGATGAAAGCAATTGCGACCGATGCAGACGCAGCCGGAGCTCCATTCTGGGGCGCCATTGCTTGCGCCGGCATTCAACAGCAGATCGCGGCGTTTGACTACCCGGCCGCCGACTTTGACCGGATATTGAGAGTCAACGTAACGGGCGTCTTCAACACGTGCAAGTACGCGGCGAGGGTGTTGAGGGACAAGGGCAGCCCTGGAAGCATCGTGGTGATATCCAGCATGTCAGGAAACGTTGCGAATCGGGTAAGCTTCGACAATAGTCGCGTAAAAGAGAGCCATGCTAATACGACCTGCAAAGGGCCTGTCTTGTACGGCATACAACTCGAGCAAAGCCGCCGTGCAGCAAATGGTTCGGTCGGTCGCGCAGGAATGGGGCAAGCATCAGATCAGGGTCAACAGTCTCTCGCCTGGCTACATCAGGACGGCGATGACCGACCAACTGCTCACTGAGGATCCCGAGGTGGAAAAGACGTGGATGGCCGGCGCTCTTCTGGGCCGTCTTGGTGCGCCCGAGGATTTCAAGGCTCCGGCCGTGTTTTTGTTGTCAGAGGGGGCATCGTTTGTACATGGAACGGACTTGAGAGTTGACGGAGGTCATTGCGCGTCGGCATAATTTGCTTGATCTACAACTTA
Organism: Fusarium devonianum; assembly: GCA_017140155.1. Lineage (NCBI taxonomy): Eukaryota > Fungi > Ascomycota > Sordariomycetes > Hypocreales > Nectriaceae > Fusarium > Fusarium devonianum. The sequence goes on along the minus strand of JADBHU010000379.1, from coordinate 102,500 downwards.
GACTACAGAGAGTATAATAAATGATGGAGTCAAAACTGCCGCCTTCGTCCTTTAGCTTCCCCAAGATTCGCGAGCCGGTGTAAGAGACTAATAAAGTAGAATAAAAGAAACTGCGGAAGGGAAAATATACAGGAAATTTTGAAGCTCAATTACGTGGTTCAAATTATCAACTAACTCAAAGACCCTATTTTGTTACACCTGTTCACCCGCTCTACCCTCTCTCACTTCAAAGCTTGAGGACATTCAGTGCTGCCTCCACACCCCGCAGAATACTCACAACACCAAGCGCTCCAGGGTCAGGAATGCCACCCTCCTCATCAAACCGAGCCTGACCGACATAGCTCGCACGTCCCAGCGCCGCAGCCATCTGCCGTGTCCCTTCAGCGCCCTTCTGCGCCTCGACAATGGCGCTTTCCAGCGAGCCAGCTTCGGCGTACGTGCTGACGAAAGGGATGAGCGCATCCATCAGCGTGCGGTGGCCGATTCGGGCGGGCGTGTACCGGCAGAGCTCTTCGAGGCCGCTCTGGAGCGACTTCTGAATCAGCTCGGAGATTGCGGGTGTGGTGGAGGCGGACTGGGCCAGACGGGTTGCGACTGCGTTGAGGAAGATGGCGTAGATGGCGCCTGATGTGCCGCCCATGTTCCTCTCTGCGGTGATGGCCGTCCGTCGGAAGACTTGGCCGATATCGAGGAGCTCTGCCTTGTCTTCTTGGAATTCTTTGAGGAGACCTGCAGATGGTGATGATTAGCAGAGATACATTGATATCTTGGTAAGAGTCTTACCGTTCACGCCGTTCAGAAGCGTCTCGCCACAGTCTCCGTCGCCCGCCAGCGTATCGTATTCAGTGATCTTGGGCTCATCCTGTGTTGTTGTCCTCACCACCGACTCGATGATGGACTGGACTAGTGTAGCAGCAACTGTTTCTCGCATGAGTTCTTGTTCTGCTATCGTGGCAAAGTTGACTTACCCTTGACCCCAGTCTCACGTCCGTTGGCCTCGGCTGACAAGGTGGTCTTTGTCTCCCTCCTTGCCACGGCCTCGTCGTCTGTCGCCCATCCGCAGATGGATCGCGGCCAAGCCGGCGCGGTAGTGGGAGCGTCAAGCAGCTCCTCGAGCTCCTCGTCAAGCTCAAGCAGGGTCACCGAGAAGCCAGGCCCGTTCAGCGAGGTGACGAATGTGCCGACCAGACTCCTATCGATCTTGACGTTGCGCGCAGTCAGCTGGCTGACAACCTCATCGGCAACAACGCCGAGCTCCAAAACGCTCAGCCCGCCGAGGTTGTTCACCATGAGGGCCACGCGCTGACCCCTGCTGGGCTGCCACATGTTGGCCTTGGGCGTGAACATCATGTCGAGCGCCTTCTCGACCGTTGTTTCTAGGGTGGGGATCTGCTCGCGCTTGACACCGGGCTCGTTGTGGATGCCCATGCCGAACTCGAGCTGGTCGCCCGGGAGTTCCTCCTGGTGAGCTCGACCAGGGACGCTGCACCGGTCCAGACTCGCGGCAACGGTGGCCATCTGGGAGGCGGCTTTCTTTGCGACCGCGACGACATCTGGGAGGGAGGCTCTGTTGCAGAATCGAGGTCAGCTGAAGTGACATTTTGGGGTTATGAGAGAACTTGACGTACCCAGTTGCTGCCTTCGCGCCGGCAATTTTGTGGACAAAGACAACGCCCGCAAGGCCTCGTTGGCCGACCAGGGAGTTGCCCTCTACCGAGACATCGTCTCCAACAACCACCATGGAAACCTGCTGGCCTTCTGCCTTTGCTTTCTCTGCTGCTAGGCCAAAGTTGAGCTTGTCGCCGGTGTAGTTCTTGACGATCAGCAATGATCTATGCCAAGGTCAGCTAGAGTCTCATCGAAGGCGTCTCCGTCGTCACAAACCCTTTTGATGACTTGACAGTCTGCAGACCTGCTAGGATCTGCGATGCAGAAGGCGAAGCAAAGATCTCGCCTGCAACAACCACGTCGAGCGCACCGTCGCCGAGATATCCTGCGTGTGCAGGCTCGTGTCCGGAGCCGCCGCCAGAGACAAGCACAACCTTGTCATTGCTCTGAGAATCCCTCTGCCTGTAGAGGACTGTAACCAAACAATAAGCTCATGTCTGGCGATGCATCAATCCATTTTACATACCCTTTTCTGACGGGATGAGGCTTAATGAGGGATCGCTCAGGATACAGCTCCGTAGACTTCGCTCTACGGGGCTGGAGGTCCCAGTGATGAAGCTCTTTCCTGGAAGCAAGCGTGTAAGTCAGGCTGTTGCTTGCGGGAGAAGACACGCAACTGCGCGCACCCACCTAAAGTCATAGTTGCTCTTTTCGCTCGCTTGTTCAAAAATGAAGAATATCGTAATGTTTGTCCAGCACACTCGGGATTGTCAAATACTTGGGGATCTATTGACTCTATCTACTTGAATCGTAGCTTTCCTCTTGCGTTCTGACATTCCTCTTTCGACAGCTGCGTATGGGTCTGGCATATCTACGGTTAAGGTACCACACCCCCGCGGGGATCAGATTGCCTCTTTGGGCCACGATGGTCACAAGATGGACAAGTACGAAACCTGACAATTAGACAAAAGTAATGAAAGCCACGGCTTGTAAGCTGCATCTCAATGCCGGTCTCTTCGACCAGGCTCATTTCTCCTCAATGGGAACTATTGATCGTTGGATCGGTGGTGAATCGGAGCCCGGGAGCCCTGGATGCTACCGCCTCGTCCCCGTACTGTCTGCAGCACTAATGTCACCCCTTCACATGGAAGGATGGGATGTTTGCCTTGATAATTGCTTCTCGCTTGTTCACGAAGTCCTGAGCAGGTATGAGAATGAGATGGCAGTCAAAAGCTAGAGATCACGCTGTAGGATTGCACTGAGGTTGCTGCACACTGTCTTGGAGTTTATACATGCCCACAGGCGGCTGGGCGCACCACCCGTCCATGAGGTCTCAGCTGAGCGGCAGAGTCCTCCTTGGGTTTGCAACTTGAGCCATGCATGATTGGAGGCGCATGCGATTTCCTTGCCGGTTAGATGCTGGTTAAACTCCGAATAATGTGACCATGGGCGAAGCAAAATAATTAAGAGCAGGGGTTTGAACCTGGTGCCCCTGGCGGGAAGTAACCACGGGATTTGTCCCCCGCTCTGATGCAAGACTAGTGTGGTGCTAAAGCTGGTCGAGACTCTATCACGAGATGGGGGAAAATCTAGGCTAAAACCCGAGTTTTATTATTTAAACAGGCACTGGGTCTCTTCTCCATTCTTTCGCATCGAGTGGGAACTTTCAGAAAGGGGCATGTTATTGAAGGAACTCGATGCTTTATATCATTGGCTTCCTGGTAGGGTCTATTGAGCGGCGTGCAATGTTTCCACCAACTGTATTTTTTGAAGCCCAATGCTGGATCAGCTTGAAAATGTCATAGTACGGGCCAGATCAGACTTGTTCATCTCCGCACGATCGACATACGGTATTTAACCCAAAAATCTATCGGGATTGCCTACTCAGGTCCCGTGAGAGGGTTGTATCTGCCGATTCCTGTACAAATTCTTAAGTTTCGGTCCTACAGTACGTCTCACCCATGACACGATACCACATCGAGGCATTTCAACGCTTAGACAATCCTGCCAGGGCAGATAGGCAGCGGGAGTCGGATGCTGTTGGGGTTCGGCAAGCGATTGAAAACCTGGACATTTGCTGCCTGTTCTGCACCACCGACGAGTAAGCGGCATGTCTCTGAGAATAATTCTGCGTAGCAGTTCAGGCCCTGCATATCCTCCGCTTGGGAATACCTCTTTGCTGCCAACTCCGCGATCTTTGACGGAAGAATTCTACGTCCTTAGCGTGTGTAAGGTTAATCCCCCAAACCCCAGACTTTCCCTCCACATTGCCTGACTTGTGGGGAACGGGCTCGCCAGATCGTCGCCTCCAAACCTGTCTAGACAGAGTGCAACACCAGGATGTAATTCTTAAAAGTGTAAAAGATGCAACTGCAGGCCATGATAGCTTCATGTTCACCAAATTTTCTCTGCGTCCTCCACCCCGCAGTCTGTTTCTAGACCATCATGACAACCCTTAAACCTTATCAATGCGCCATCACCTGCTGCCGAACATGACGAGATCAAGATGTAGTCCAGATGATTATCGCGCTCAATGATGATGGTGGGATTCCGAGGGTCCAGTCTGGAACCTTAGGAAGGCTGAAATGTGATTGTGTTTTAAAGACTGAAAATATTAACGCGATGCTACGATTTCCAAGGAAACCAGCCTGATTTCTTGTCGGCCTCCTGTTTCCGCTTCCACTCCTGCTCCTCCTGAGCCATCCAAGCCTGCATCCTCATGCACTTCTCCTCCATCTGCGCGTCTGTCAAGAACCCCCGTCCACCATCCTCAGCAGTATCCTTATCGCGCGACCCAGAGTAGGAACCGTCCGTAACGCCCAAGACATCACAAAGGCCCTCGGACTTCTCCATCAGCCATGTTCCATGTCGAAGGCCATCGCGCCAGTGCGGCGGAAGTGCCTTGAAACCAAGCAGCGCTCCCAGAAGAGCACCGGCAAAGCAGGCGTTTGTGTCTGCGTCGCCGCCTTCCATTGTGAGATCGGTGATAAGCTTCTCAAAGATGGCCAGCTGGGACCGGAGTTGTCCGGAACCCTTGAGCTGGCGCATGGCGAGGCGTAGCAGCAGGATGCCAGAGCCGAATGTCTTGTACACGTAGCCAATCTTGTAGCTCTCATCTAACTTGAGATCCGCTAGTGTTTTGGCTGTTGCGTGGCGCCGAAACTCATCAACATCCAGCCGGGGCTCGTCTTTTTGATGGGGGTTCTGGAGCTCGCGCTCACGGCGAACATTGTACCATCCAAGGCCGGTCTCAATGAGGTCATCCACGTGTTGTTCCTTGTAAATGCTGCCAAGGACGAGTCCGCGAACAAGAGCAGTGCCGATAGCACAAGAGATGACACACCTAGGGTCGACATGTGTGACGACGGAGAAGTCGGCCGCAATCTGGAATGTTTCCTCAACCGTCTTATCGAGACACATGAGCCCTAAAGGATGAGTTCGCATAAGACTGCCATTTGGTGCGGCCTTGTAGTTGCCGGTTGTCCAGAACTTGCGAGCCGCTGCCTCAGGATTCTCCAAGTAAGCTTTGCTTCGCACGATGCCGCCGACGGTCCGTCCCAAGCCCAGAGGCAAGGTGTCAAGCGCGCGCAGCCCCATGCGGACCCAGACTGATAGCCGCGATGCAAAGTCTTGAGCATCAAGCTTCATGCCATTGCTGTGGAGGAATGAAAGGAGAATGAGCATTGCATGATCTGTGTCGTCGGTCCAGTCTCCAGTTCGATGAAACCCGCGATGATGATCGCGACGAAAGGGAGTAGCTTTGTCCGCAGGGAGAAGAGTGAAAGTCCGACCAGGGTAGGCTTTTGCTGAGGCCTCGGCTGAGAGGAACTCGGTGTACAATCCGATGGCATCTCCAAGGGCGGAGCCGAACAGGGTGCCGACGATGCTGTCGTGAAGGTGAGCCTTGTTCAAGGCGGATTGGGCATCCTGCGGGAGTGTTGTTGGGGCCATTTTGACTGCGTCGCTGGCTGCGTGATTGTTGAGTATCAATTGAATTTGGAGCACGAAGCCTGAAGGGCACCGTCGCTATTTTATCAAGTGTCTTGAGCTGGAGGCAGCCAAATTATGGCTTGACAAGGCAGCCTTAAAATGCCATCAAGGCGCAGCTCACGGGGCGCGCTACTGGAAAGTCAGTGGTGGCGCAAGGACATAGTCCTATGCGGCGGTGGTTCCTTTCACATAAATGTGCCTACCGGGAATAGATCTTTGGGGGAGTTTGGGATGACTCATTCATCACTTGCTGTATGATCATGAATGTACTTGGTCAGGAGCATCGAAGAGCTTCGTGATTTCAGGTGATGAGGTTAGCGAGGAAACCTGGCGACAAGCTGCGATGTCGCGGTGTACATTGATGACAACGAAACCGCTTCAGCATTCAGGTACCTAGATTAGAGGTGATACGGTTGAAATCGATCTAAACAAAGTTGGAGATCTATTTGTGAGGTAATTCGGACAGGGACATCTTTGATCGTAACTAATGACACAATGCTTGGGCGGAAGTTGGGTCGCCTCTAGGCAGAGAGAATACAGTGCATTGAGACAAGGATGATGCACCGTATAGACCGCCCTGTGACCTGCTAGAACATGGCTTTGGCCCGCCTGGCTCAAATTGAGTTGCGAAAAGAGTAGCGACATTGACACAAGGAGGCTGATATACTTGGCATCGACTAACAGAGGTCCTTGAGTCCGAAGCATCCTGTGAGGGTGTTGTTGATGGAGATGGATGTTCACCTCGCCGATCCCATCGGTGGCCGCCAGAAGCACTGGAGAATACCATGACTCACCTATCAGGATTCAAATTAAAGACCAAACCGCATCTCAAGGCAATGGCTAAGAAGGATTGAAGCTACCATTAGATAGGAAGAGCAATCCATTAATCAGTTCGTCAGTTCCGAGAGGACTGCAATTTGGAAGATGTTCATGAGTAATGGGATAATTGAATGGTGGTAATACAGGGAGGGTCCGCTTAGACTTGCCGCGGTCGGCAACGCTACAAGCAACCTCCCCTCAACTGCAATGCCGTTGCAGTGCTGATGAAGCAGAAGCCGCCCTCTGTTGGTCAAGACTCTTTTGAGATCCCGACCAGATGATGATTCGTCTCGGCAATTCCTTCTGCATGAACTCCACCCGTTGAACCGTTTGTCGATCTTGTGTTTCCCAGACTTTGACCCACTACCCATGTGTGTCGCGCTCCAGGCAGAATTGAGCGGCGCCTCCAACTGCCCTCCAACATCTGAACGCCATCCGGGTCCCTGATCCAACGTCAGATCCGATTACATCTCCACTTCATCGGTTCCGTCTCATATTGCGCTTTGCTGACAGATATGAATGGATCCGTTCGTCACACCAGGAGCTCTAAAGCCCCTGACGGCGACGGAATCAACGGCGATCCTCGTACGCCAGTTCGGGAGCGCCCCGTGAAGCACACCCGCACTCGCAACGGGTGCCTCAACTGCAGGCGAAAGAAACGGCGATGTGACGTGACGCATCCTGTCTGTGGCACGTGTCGGAGGCGGAACGAGCATTGCGAATGGGGGCTCAAGGTCACCTTTCGGGCAGAGAATGCCCAAGGCCTAGATAGGAAGCACCCCTCAATGCGAATGGCGAGGAGGCTACCGCCAAGAGACTACGAGATCCTCGACATCACATCCGAGGTAATTCGCGACTATCACGCCCCGTGTCCGTCATTGGAGTCGGATGATGAGTACCACCGACCGACCGAGGATGCGGTGGCAGACTTGCTCTACTTCAGCCAGAGCGGCCAGTCGAGCGAACCGCAATCCCAGCCGCACACTGAACTTGATCCACCTCTAATGTCTATGAGCATTCTTGGGGACTATTCAAGTATAGGCCAGATTCAAGTGCCTCCGCCTGAGGGCATTCCCGAAGATGGAATCTTTCTCCCTGGCTCTGCCTATCACGAGCTTCATTCCACATTGCGAAACCACCTTATACAAGAAACGCGATCAGTTGCACCGACGAGGTCAGTGACTCCACGACTCGAAACTGATAGCGCGCAATCAGACATATGCACATTACTACAAGACGCAGAAGATACGCTTCATCTGCCTCATTTTCAGCCCTCTGCGACCCCTCTCCTGTCGCAAGTCGAAGAATGCTCCCTGTGGAAGAACTACTTTGACGAGATCGCCCCCTGGCTGGACAAGTTTGACAGAGACCGGCATTTCCAGCAAGTTATCCCTACCATGACCAGAGATCACGAAAATCTCCGATACGCTATGTTGGCTCTCTCCGCCCGCCAGCTCGAGCTCAAGAAATCTCTCCCGACCGATCGTAGCCTCGCCCTTTACCAAGAAGCAATCCACCTCCTCCTGCCGCATCTCCCAACCCGAGGCACTGCAGTCATAGCGACGTGTGTTATTCTCTGTGTTTTGGAGATGCTCAGCTGCTCGCCCAAAGCATGGCAACGGCACCTCGATGGCTGTGCGAGCCTCATGGAGGCGGTAGGTATCGACGGCTTCGTGGGCGGCACCGAAGAGGCGCTCTTTTGGTGCTTTGCGCGGATGGATGTTTGCGGTGGGCTCATATCATCGGTCAAGACGCTCATTCCGATTACCCATTGGGCGTCAAAGGCGTCAATTGAGGCCGACGTCGAGCTGTTCCAGAACGCGAGAGAGTGCTTCGAAGACTGGGCCAACTATGCAGTTTATTTAATTGCCCAGGTCCTCGACCTCTTAACCCCTCTACCCTCAGAGACGCTTCAAACGCCTGCGCGAAACGACTCCATCTTCCGGGCTCGCTGGCTCAAAATATGGAAGTACCTGTGTGATTGGTACGACCATCGTCCGGCGCCCATGCATCCCATCATGACCATTCCATCCTGCGATACCTCACCATTTCCGACCATCCTCTTCTCAAACCCTGCTGCCATTTCGGGCAACCAACTGTATCATACAGCATCGATCCTCATGTTGCAGAATCAGCCCCCCGCGGTGCGACTTGCCACGAAGCCACGGTCCGTTCTCTGGCATGCGCGACAGGTGTGCGGCATAGGCATCACCAACGATCATCACGGTGCGTGGACGAATGGAGTTCAGCCGTTATGGATTGCCGGACGGTGTATGAGCCACCCGAGCGAGCATAGAGCAATATTGGACTTGCTTGACAAGATTGAAAGGGAGAGTGGGTGGAGTACCAAATGGAGGGCAGAGGATTTGAAGGACTTTTGGGGAGATTTGGGTGATTGAGCTACGGACTTTGTGGTGATTTACATAAAATTTATAATGATATCTGAAATATTACGATTTTCACGACGTTAAATGACATCCGTAGGATATGCCGCTGAATCTTACAAATTTAGACGACGTCTATCGGAGAAGGGAGACTGTTGCTACGATTCAAGATCGAGCCTTTGAGCCTCATTTGGAAAAGAAAAAAAAGAAAGAAAAAAAAAACCCCTAATCATTACGTAGATTTATGTTCCTGTAAGCGAAGCTATTCCGTCGTGCGATCAGACCCAGTCCTTTTCGAAAGTACAAGTGACGATCCCATCTTCCAAGTTTGTAGAATCATGGAAATCTGTGGCTCCCTCACGTGGCGGTGCTAAAGAATACTGGAAACGCTTAGCCCACTCTTGTACCCTGCAACATCATCAAATCACACTCAGACGGTGTGGTCATAACTCAGCTCCCAAAACCCAGGACGCCCGTCCCCGTCACGTTTTCGACATTCTTTGCGCGGCTATTTGTGCGAGAATGCGCAGGCCTGCTTCCATCAATGACATCATTCGTCAGCATCCAAGGGAGCGGCTCTTGGTACAGCCTCTTGAGTGGACGGCGAGAACCTTGGAGCTCCTTGGCTGCTCCTTTGTGTTGACAGATAAAGAGTGTGATAATGCAGGCCAAAGGGGAGAAGACGGAATTGCTGAAGAGGGAGAATCGGGTCAGGGAAAGCCAGTCGATCGCTCCGCTCGAACGGCCGAACGGTTGGCAACGTCTGAGATGAAAACCGCTGCCATCAAGAAGCTTCTCGCAGAAGCAGACGGGCCATTCAGATTCGTACGGTGAGAGCCCCGAGCATGCTAGTTGTATGTGTGCAGCACTGAAAGCTTTCTCATCTAGGCCCTTTGGATATTTCTGCTTCGGCTCAGAGCATGAGTTTCGCCTGCACGGCGCGCTGTTTACACAACGTTCATCAAACAACCAAGCACCCGCGTTTGCCTTTATGCAGCGCGGCATGATCGGGGTACAGCGCGAAGGAATCTTTTCCTTGCCGCGGCCTCGGCGGCCTAATCCCCCTGCCGAAGAGCTGCGGCGGCTGAGGCTAAAGCAGCTCGAGCCGTCTGACCCGTGGCGTGATCCGTATATTCTCGCAGTCCTTTTGGGCCTTGCCCAGTCACAGGTCCAGGAACGGATATCAAGAGACCCAGAAAGTGTTTGCGAAAATCGTATCTTCAAGGTAGGCGCCCTGCTTCTCACACATGCATGTTTGAGGGGGTAATTTTGTTGACAGCTCGTGGGATACAGGTCTGCGCTGTGCTCGTCGATGAGAAAAACACGGACTTCATGTGCTTCTATGCGGCAGACATATCCACTGCTTTCCTCAGCAAGTTTGAGTATCCTCAACCTCTTCGGTCTTCTAAAGATGCTATTTCTGCTGGGCTCTCTATTCACTACACAAGGATCTCATTTCAGCCATATTCGACTCTACGGTCTAGACTCATGGAAGCGGTTGCGTCTTGCTTAGATGACGCAAAACTAAGTTCAGAATGAACCCTACGTGGTGCGATGCACAAATCCGTCTCATATACTATTGATTCCATTTCTTTGATGCTTTTTGACATTAGAATAAAACCAAGGAATTATTCAGAATCGATCTGTTTCTCAAATAAGCTAATTCGAGAGGATGATATAGCTTATCTCTTGGTCTTTTCAAACACAGGGGAACGTGTCCAGAAATTGCATTGTACTGTTTTTGTATTAGACTCTGCAGCTTCATGGTTCTTTTCCAGTAAGTTCCAGAAATTGCATCTATGAAGCTCCCCTATTCGTTCTTTGCCAACCTCAGCTTGTCGACAGAGATAGAGACGATTGAGCACGTTAGACTGTTGACTATTTATCAGCTATCGGGTTCTCAGCACTCTATCAGTAGCTCACTCCATGACTTCAAGTCATCGACAAGGATGTGACGGGCCCGCCAAAATATAGCAAGCTAAGCCCTACTGGCTTGTCCATGGCCCTTGCGGTGTTACTGTTGTGAATTAGGAAGTCATCAGGTCCCTTATCCTGGGTTCGCAAGCGTATGTTGAAGAGTTACCGTCATCACTTTCCACTTGAGTACTTTTCAATACCCATGAGCGTATGTGTCGCAAACCCTTGACAGAATTTAATCCAGGCAGTGACACTAACCTGATTCATTTAAAGGGTTCACACAAGCCACAAGGACAAACCGATGTAGAGTACTGCTATCGGATCTGTCTTGAGTTTGCCGCCGCAATATGAATTACTTAGCTGGAATCATTTGCTGGCAGAGTAGAAGTAGTGTCCAAGATATTTTGCGTATCGGAACCCACTGTCTTGTGGATCAGAATCCGATCTAAAGCCTTGGCAACAAAAGTATAGTCTCCATGCAGCACGACGAATCTACGAAAGCCGCTGATCAATTCCTGTTTGAATACCACGAGGAGGATCTTCTAACACAACAAACCTGATGCCGTCCAGGGCAGCTACGGTGAGACTTGCCCGGTTTTGGAGACCCCGTCGCTAGAGTGAGATAGTCCCTCCGACTTGTCACCGTTATCTAATCTCTTCCAAGGAAGTATTGCGATCCCACTATCTACGTAGTTTTGGCACGTCTATACGAGAAACTTTTAGCACCACCTGAGGGACTGCTGAACTTAGTCGGCCCCAGTATCTCCTTTCAATATTTGTCAAGGGCGACATTCTGAATGAAGAAAGTTATCCGATTCGCGGGATCTCCACTGCGCGAGTTCCCGAGGGCATTCAACAATGGCTGCAGAGTCCCTTGCACGAGGGTGCGGCTCCTAGCACTCTGGACGAAACTCTAACGCACCTTGTAGTCCTTGGATCAAGTGGTACATGGGGCTTTTGCCCTTGTTGTCTAGGATCCCCTGGTATCTTCTCGTGTTCTCGCCCATCTATCGACGTTCATCCTGGTTTCGTATAAGAAGCAATCCCTGCTAGTGCCCGGCACCAGCCCACTGACGGATTGGAAGGATTTTGCATCCGTGTCAGCCTAAGTCAGTTTCGTCTCAACTATACAACGGATGATGGTTTGATTTGCCTTGGGCTTTTGGTATATAGCTGCAGTTTCCCTTCATCATAGTCAATGAGATGTCTCTCAAGCCTCCAAGGACAATGCTCACTATCGGCTCCAAGACTTTCTCACTTGTCTAGTGACGTTCTCTCATCTTCACTTAACACACTCCCACATCCATCACCATGAAGTTCTTCGCTGCTCTCCTTGCAGTCCCGGCCCTTGTGTCGGCTGCGTACCTCGACACCCAGATTGTGTCCGGAACCAGCACGCACTATGGCGGCAACGTAGGCGGAGGCAACTGTGGATTGGCTGGTTACAGCCTGCCTGCTGGTATCTACGGAACCGCCTTTTCTGGATCCGCCTGGAACACCGCAGCCGAGTGCGGCGGTTGCATTGAGGTCACTGGCCCTACTGGCAAGAAGGTCAAGGCTATGGTAAGTATTTCAGTCAAGATCTGTTGGGTGTGTATTAACATATTTTGTTAGATTGTTGACAAGTGCCCTGAATGTGCCCTGGGTCACCTTGATCTTTTCGACAACACCTTCACTGCTGTTGGTGGCACAAACGGACTTGTCAACACGTCCTGGAGGCGGGTGACCTGCGACATCACGGCCCCCATCATCCTCAGGAACAAGGAGGGAACTTCTCCGTACTGGTTCAGCATGCAGGTGCGAAATGCCAACGTGCCCGTCAAGACCGTCGAGGTCAGCACCGACGGTGGAAAGTCTTGGAAGGGAACGACTCGCAAGGACTACAACTTCTTCGAGAACCCCAGCGGCTTCGGAACCCAGACCGTCGACGTCAGGGTCACAGGCTCTACTGGAAAGTCCATCGTTGTCAAGAACGTGAGCATCGCGCCTCAGGTTGAGACCAAGGCCACTGGCAACTTTTAAGAGCCCAATCTAGTCTGAGTGCAGCAACTTGGATCGCGGGCTGTGCCTCGCTTCTTTGGATAGTATAGAATTAGGCATCGGACAACTTATAGAGTTACTTGGCTACTTATAAAAATAAACTCGGTTACTTAGACACCCATGTCGTGTAAGCTACTGAGTGCTAACATGATTAGCTCATAGTCCTTTATATATGACCAAACCCGTTGGAGAAGTCCGGGAATCTGCCAAGAGCTTTTATAACGTTGAATGGCATCCGAGATTAGTGTCAAGCCTCAGAATCTTAAGGTCCGCCAAAACAGTGGCCAGCGCAAATACTCGATTTTCTTTTTAGATCTCGTGGCTTTCCGCTCTTTGAGAAACAATCAAGGATATTGTGTTTATTTGTAGATAGATGAATTAAGGTTACGTTGGCACTCCTCTACTTTAGTTCCCGGATCACACTTTGCTAGTAGCAGTTTAGGTTAAGGTCATGAACGGAAGAACTAGCTGGAAGATTTAGGCTAGAGATTATAGCAAAAGATTTTAACACAACCCCTCTCTTGAGAGAATCGGTTTCTACAATCACAAATTGAAAACTGCTGCTACCTGTAGACTGCTTTTTACGCCCTGGCCTCTCTTCCTCCGTTTCCTTTGAAATTCTTCAATTCGTCTCGTGCATCGCTGGCCGCGCACTTCCGGGAAGACTCACAATCCGGATTACCAATGTTTCATGTTTCAGTGGCCTATATGAGTTCATGTAGCACAATAACAGAATCGAGATCCTAGGTGGTCCTGGGTCGAAGAGCCCTTCAAGAGGGTAAAGCACGACAGAAAATCCAGTTACCGAAAGCATTCTACATGCAATGAATTATTTGTATGGAGTCTGGAAACACCTTGAAGCGGAGAAACCTTCCAATAAATGCCTTTGTAACAGACAAGGCTAAGCCGCAGAAATCGACATGTTGTCCGCTCAACGTGTATGCTAGTCATGCTATGGGATAAGACGCTGTGAACTCAATATATCGTGAAAGCAGCACTTAGCGCAACCATCTCCTAAACTTCGACCCCAGTTTCTGTCCTAGATATACCCGCTTCCCCCCAAATGCGTCCGTAGATTGCAACAACCGTTTCACCTCTCTATAATACTGTATATCCCCCCCTTGCTCCTCGATGGCTAAAGAAGCTTCCTTCTCCTGAACCAGGGACATAATTCCATGCTGTCTAATGCCGTTCTCTAACAGGTAAGCTACCATTTGGAGTCTTTGGGACGCAGGAATCCGCGCCGCATCGACCCCAGCTAGATTCGCCTGTCCAAAATACCTCCCAGGTCCAAAGACCGCCTGCTCCAGTAAAGTCTTGGATCCTTTCGAAGGAACGTCATGGAACCTCGCTGGACTTTCCTCGAGCTTGTGGCGCACGTAGGGCAGGATGGCAAACTACACTGCTAACCCGTTGAAAGTGTTGCGACGGCCGCTCTGGTGCACATCTACAACTGACTGATGACTGGGCCATAGGATTTTGATCAAGTCTACGGCTTGGTCGACGGAGGAGAGCGCGTCAGACGCCGCTCGGTGGAAATGGTCGACAGCTTCGATAAGAGATTTATCAGAAGTCACGTTCTTATCGACAAGTGACGCATAGAGCAGGGCTCTCGTTACTCGTCCCCAGAACCTGCTACCACCTGGGAAAGTCTCTGCCGAGTTCTCCATCTGGATGATTTCTGCGCGAAGGAGGCACATGTGGGGGTCGAAACCTGGTGGGCTCACGGAGCGAATATTCTCCCACACTCTCGGCTGCTTGAGCCACTCTGCCGCAGTTCTATGGAGATACTCGACAGTCTGTGTCGCCGGGACCGCGTCCAAGATGCCTCTTGTCCTTGCGCTGAGTCGTCTCTTCAGCGACGCAAGCACCTGGTCCATGTCGACGGATTGGAGTTCGATGCTAACCCTGTTACCTCTCGTTTCATCAGCCAGCCATAGCGTTATCCAGTCCACCGGACCGCAGGCTGAGACGTGAATCTGCAGCATAACTGACACCTCGGGCAGTAATCTCTCGGGAATCGTCGCGTATATTGCGTCGTATAGATTCTCGATCTCGCCCGGCATCTTGTCGAGGATAGACTGCAATTGTGGAAGGCCAGCGCCCTCGACCAATGCTTGCAGCAAGGTCTGTGTGACAATAGCCGTCCAGAGAAAGACACCGTGAGCCTTGGAAACAATCTGACCCAAAAGTTTGGTTCCGCCGTTGCGATAGAGCGCATTCAGCTCTTTGAAGGCAATGACGTCTTTGAAATGGCCGAGCGCAAATTTCTGGATGTCATCGTGGGTCAGCAGATGCATCTGCATTCCGGGGCTGTTGGCGAACGCATCGCTGAACTGTGGCCATGACCGGCTTGCGACACATACTTTGATAGCATCGTGTTGAGCGATATTCTGAATCAAAGCACAGAGCTTGACAGGAGCAACTTCGAATTCATCGAGCCCGTCAATGAATATGACAAGGCGCATTGCGCGTTTTGCGTGCCGTAGGAGGTACGAGAACGACTCGTGTAGCTCCCAGGAACTCCAGGGCGGGAAATCATCTGAACGAAGCTCACGGATTGTATGGAAAAGAGCCCACCTCCGCGGACACAAAACTGGCGTAAGATCCGGACTTTTCTGCAGCGCTTGGTAAAGGAGCGTCCGCAGGAGGCCCTCTTCCGATTTGCCCAGGTCCAGACCCGGCTTCCATGCGTAATACTTAATCTTCAACATGGGCAGCCCTCGAGACCAGCGGGATAGATAGCGGTTGATGAACTGATGGTTCACTATGTACTTCATCATGGTGGATTTTCCGGAGCCAGGCTTTCCCGTGATCCAAAACGGTAGCTGGGAGTCGCTCTCGAGCCAATCCGGTAAACTAGACCACATTGGCTCCCCGGAGGCTGAGAGTCTCGGCGAGCGAGTGAAGACCCATTGATAGGTAGACTGGAAGGTGTTTGTGATTGCCTCTTCGCGGTTCCCCATTGAGTTGAAGCGGAGGCTCTCTGTGATGAATGATTTCAAATCCTTGGGCAAAACGGTTGTCTTTTCGGGGAATGTCGACAGCAGGGAGCCAACAGGCTTCCAGTGTTTGCTCCAGAGTCGATTTGTGACCTCTTCTGCCACTCGAGAGCTGCGAATGGATTCTCTGGCACTTGGTTCGATGGGGCCGATGCCCTCACCGCGTCCTTTCTGAACACCGATGTTTGGCCCGCTCTCTTCTTCTCCCTCGTAGATGACTCTGCCAGGGCCCGTGTCGACAGATCTCTCCACCGCATCGTCAAGTGTCGTGATCATTCTGTCAAGTTTGCTGCTGAATTGCTGCTCCCAGCCCTTCGTGTCTCGTGAGGTACACCTTGCCAAGCTGTGAGCGCCGTGAACCAATCGTTGGGATCATCTCCCTCGAGACTCACCATATAGACATTGTCGTGGCCGTCATCATCTGCTGTCGAACGCGGTTTAGGCGGCTGTTCATTTCCTCGACTTTTGATCTCTTCCAGCATCTTTTCAGGGCCTCACGAAAGCATTCTCCAATAGATCTCTCGGTCTGCTTATTCTTGAAAATGGGCGCACTGGAGGCATTGTCCTCCCTTATCATCCTCTCCCTGATTTTCGTATTTCTCGCAACTTCATCCTGGAAGCCCTCGTTGACTCGCGGCAGGATCAGCTGGAACTCTGAAGCAATCTCATCGCACTCATCACACACAGACAGCAGCAACCTGTCCGCATCCTGGGAGGCACTTGTGGCTCCGGCGTGCTGGTTCAGGGTGTTCCTCACAGCGGACGCCAGTCGAGAGAGATCGTTTGAGACCGCAGACAGCTCGTGCAGCACAAGATCCTGCCCCGAGGTTGAACGGTAGATATGCCATGTTTCCGAGAAGAGGCGCTGGCCAAAGTCGACAAACTGCACCACGGCAGCGGCGATGCCAACAGCAGAGAGGGGATCCATGTCCCCAACAGGGACGCTATGTCATTAATAAAGACCCCGAACGCCCAGAATGAAGCAGAGACAGACAGTTGAGTAATGCAGCCCTCGGAGGGGAAGCGGGGTTTATTTTCAGCTCGCAGGTGGTTGTGTTACCTTTCCAGCCTCGGCCAAGAATAGACCAATAAGCGCTGCCTGTAACAAAGAGAGGTGTCTTTTTTTTTGAGGCTTTGGGGGTGCCGTGAGACTCTTATCGAGCCAGGATAAGAATTAGGCCCATCGAGGCCAGGTTATTTGAAGGAATTTAGGGAATCTTGACCTAACCCCGTCGCGAGTAGGTGGACGAAATATCGTATCATGATATCAAAGCCAGAGCAGCGTAACCGTTCCACACTCATACAGCAGAATTGGATGATCAGGCTGCCTGGCGTTCTGCTCAGCGGGTTTCGAGCTATTCAAATCTTGGGTCATGCCTACATAATGCCTGTACCGGAAAGTGTAGGATCGGGCAGGATTATTGAGGCTTCGGAAATGTCTTCCATTTATTCTTCTCAGTGGCGTTTTCCGGTGGCTCAATCCCTGTACGAGTCTACTATTGTATTACCGGGGGGGGCGTCTTTTAGGTCCGGCTACCTCTGGCGTAGCTGTCGTCTCAAACGGCTTTCGCCTCGTCAAGCAAAGTATGATGTTAGTTGTTGGTCGGCGTAATTTTCATTGTGAAGTAGATGGGTAGGATTTCAACAAGCGGCAGCTCCAAAACTCATTACGTAGTCTCAGGAAAAGGGCAATCGGACAGTGGGATCTTTATGTAGCAGGCAGGTCTAGGTTCCATTGCTCAGCTTACACAGTACGTCGGTTGTATCGTCTCTGACGTCGCTCTCTCCAATTCCTTACCAGGTGGCGTAAAATGCAATCCCAAGAAAAGCGGTTTCAGTCACGAAAGAAAGCATATCCACAAGCAAGCCATTGTCCAGATCTCATCAATGTTGCGGTCTTGGCCATCTGCCCTACACGTTCCCTGCAGCAAATCAATAAGTTACCTAGCAGCCCATTGGCCAGTCCTTGGTCCGTGGCATTTGCGGGTACGGGGCAATCAGAAGGGTACCCCCTGCTCTGCAGGGTCAAGCGCTGACCTGGGCCCCGCTAAAAGTCTCACTTACAACTGTAGGATTGATATGAGGGATGAATGAGTCCAGTCCAGGTCTGGTCGTGCTTATGCGAGGGATCCTTCAGGCAGGGCACCAGAGGATCAAGGCTCGCGCCCCTTGGGGAGGGGGCGGAGATTCGATAGCTTTGCTCCGAGGGCACGCAAAGAATGCGCTGACTCACCTCGTATCGCGCTATCGATGAGGAATGCTGACTACCTAGAACGCCTCCCGCAACCATTCCTGGGTTATTTTTGCTACGTTGTATGTAATCCGTTAGACGCCGGCATTATCAGCACGCGCTATCCGTAGAGTGAGCCGACGATGGCTCGTATCCCTGCAGTTCGGCCGCTGTCATCCCGGTGCGGGCTGCCCACGCCAAGGCTCGTCTTGTCTGGACTTTTTTTCAGCTATTAACTCGGGCTCGCCCACCACCTCGATCCCTCGAGGTGAGCAGCAATTTCTTTTGTCTTCCTGGCAGTCTTTCTCTCTTGTAATGGACTCTTTCTCCTGACGCAGCCATGCATCGCAAGCTCTTCGTGCTGCCTCTGTCGGCATTTTGCTTCCTCTTGTTTGCCACCGGCTTATACCTTGGCCGTGAGCATCTAACTCGCTTGACGAGTCTGTATCTCCCTCTGTCGCAAGCGAAAGCGCCCTCGAATGAGGACCCCAGCAGTCCTTCAACCTCGGCCTTGAATACGGCACCGATTGCGACCTTGGCAGAGGCATTTGCTTCCACCATGGTTGTAGCATCACTCTCATCCTCACATCCAACCCCGACCTCGATCTCCCCCTCAATCTCACATTCAACTTCAACAACCTCTGTCACAACTTCGAGTCTAATCAACCCAGCTGCGGCGAGTTCAGGTGCTAATATAAACGGCGCCTCCAAAAGTAAATCTGGCTCATCCGCGAGTGCGACGCCATCTACGATCCCAGCTGGAAATGGTCAGTGCCCGCCAAACCAAAGGCCCCATCGAACAAGCATCGGTGCTAATCTTTCTCTGCAGGGAAAATCCTCTCCTCCCACAAAATCTCGCCTTACATCAAGGCCATCCTTGACCCTACCTCAGACCTACTCCCGCGCCTTCACTGCCCTGCCCTAGATACCAACCGCTATGGCTTACTGCAGAAGAGACTAGGCGAACGAGATGAGACGGCAAAGCAGCAGCATATTGACTACTTTTTCGCTCTCAACCTGCGCGACTGCGTGGGTCTTCTGCCTCGACTTATAGGCAGCATCGTCGAAGCTGTTCGCTTTCTTGGGCCCGAGAGATGTGCCCTGTCCATCGTCGAGGGCAATTCGCCAGACGGAACCTCCGATGTTCTTATCGCGCTGCGCCCCTTCTTTGAAGAAATGGGCCTCGCCTACTTTTACAGCAACTCGGCCATCAACCCTTCCAAAGGCGCGCGAATCCGGAAGCTAGCTCAACTGCGCAACCTAGCTCTCCATCCTCTACTCAAAAGAAAGGTGGACGTTTCGGAAGACACCACCGTTCTCTTCATCAACGACGTCGCTGCGTGCACCGAAGATATTCTCGAGCTCGCATTCCAACGTCGCACGCTCAACGCCGACATGACGTGCGCAATGGACTGGACTTATGTCGCCGACGATCCCACATTCTACGACGTCTGGGTAGCGCGATCCATCTCCGGCCACACATTCTTCCCTCTTCCAGGAGGATCGTGGGACGAGGCATGGAACATCTTCGGCGACGATCCTCACTCGAAAGCCCGCTTTGAAGCCCACCAGCCCTTCCAGGTCTTTGCCTGCTGGAACGGCGCGACTGCATTCACCGCAGCTCCCCTCCTGCACGGCCTTCGCTTCCGCGATCCAAAGAAGGACGAGTGTTTCCAGGGCGAGCCGCAGCTGTTCTGCAAGGATTTGTGGTTCAGGAACTACCGCAAGATCGCCGTCGTACCGAGCGTCAGCCTCGAATACTCGAACGAAAAGGGTGCGGATATCAAGAACCTGAAGGGGTACACGTCGGAGATCGTCAAGCGTCAGAAGCGGGACGAGGATTGGATTGACTGGAAGCATGCGCCGCCGAAAGAGGTCCTGTGCATGCCAACGTTCGATAACCAGCGGTGGATGCCCTGGAATGAGAGTTTAACATGACGTATGGAGTTGGAAATAGCATTAGCGTTGTCATTTGTTGTGTATATCACCTAAATATGGGATGTAATTTACTTGGATTCGAAACGGCCGATGCTCTCGTCTTTGCTAACCATCAGGGCCTCAAGGAAAACAGGGCCGGGCCTCGGTTCCCAACTTTGTCTCCCAAAAGCTCCAGCCGGTGAAGCCCTCAACTGAAAATAGGCTCCAGCGGAGTGGCCGACTTACACACAAACCTTATCTGACTTTGAGCTCGGTACGTAGCGTCTCTGTAGCGGGCGCTCCCGGGAATAAAGAGGTACGTATTGGAGGTTTTTTTCATCATCACATCATCACCAGATTCATCGTCACATCGTCGGCAACCTAATAAACAAAGTTGTGTTGCATGGCGAGATCGTCCATGGGTCTATGCTGATCGATTCTCCAGTCTATCAAGTCTCCTTACAATTAGCCGGGTTTAATAAAGATTCCTTACAAGATCAGAGAGCAAGCCGTTCCAAACTCGCAACTGTTTTTTAGTGTTAATCATTTTTTCAGCGTTTCATCTCTTCCCATTGAGTCGCGTTGCGGCTTACTCAAATGCCTCTCCCCTGAATTCGCTCAGCGGCAATTCCGTAGGCAGCGAGCGTATCCCCAACCTCACAAGGATCAGGCCCAAACTCCACCTTCTCAAACCCTTCAGGTCTGTCCTTCTCAAGGGCCATCTTGCCCATCTGGGCCTGGCATCGAAAGCTGCCAAACTTGTATTCAATGACGGAACGCCCGCCCGAGTGAACACTTCCCTGGACGATCAACTCTGTGATCTCGTCCACCTCGAAGACGAAACGAGACTTGAAGAACTCGGTCAGGCTCTCGGGGTTGACAAAGGTCGACTTTCCGGTGATGATGAGCACGCGAGAGGAGTTGCCAACAAGCGGCTCCTCGGCGTACTTGACACGGTTGTGGGTGACCTTGACCAGGTATCCCCTGACGCTGAGACCCTGGGTCAGCGACTTTGCAAGCAGAAGCTGAGCGGGACCGGGCGTGAAGAAGACGACTTTGGCGGCGGCGGTGGTGTGGCGCGAGTAGTCTGG
The DNA here is from genome assembly GCA_017140155.1 of Fusarium devonianum. Lineage (NCBI taxonomy): Eukaryota > Fungi > Ascomycota > Sordariomycetes > Hypocreales > Nectriaceae > Fusarium > Fusarium devonianum. The sequence continues at coordinate 81,502 of JADBHU010000379.1, read as the reverse complement.
CGCGTTGATGACAGTGCACCAGATGCGACCGATGTTGCGAATCTGGCTCAGAAGCTGCTGATGAGTTACATCAGGTGGAAGGTTGGTCAGCCAAAGAGCGCAGTTCTGCTCGGGGCCGAGAGCTTCGACACTGGCGTTGCGAACGCTGTGCTCGCCACGGTAGTTGCCCGAGAACGCTGTCGGCTCAACGGCGGAGACTTCACGAGTGATGAGCCTCTCACTGGGTCTCTGATGGTGAGATATGGCAGCCATCGGGCGGAAGCCGCGAGGAGGAGAGAGGGGTCGGCGGACCGTTGAAAGGCTGAATGGGGAGCCCAGAGGGAGCGTTTCGCTGGACGAATGGCGCTGGTTGAAAGGCTGCTGCATCCAAGACTGAAGCTGAGGGTTGTGGGGGAGCTGGGGGAGCTGAGGTGACTCTGAAGCTTCATGTAGCTGAGCCAAGGGCGACGATGATTGAGCTGCCGGCGCATTGTCAAGTCGGAGATGGGAGAAGCGGTTGCTGAGGCCCACCCAGATGGAAGGGCATGGGGACAGGCCGTCTGAGAGCTGACCGGTGCTGGCAGAGGAGACATGGCGAGAAGGTGGGATAGCAGGCTGACGGATAGGGGTGCTGGGAGGGGAACTCCGGAAGTAAGTCCGGGGGCGTCGTTGCTCATCAGACGGCTCCTGTTCTGGTCGGCAATGAGAAGCAGGAGGCGAAGATCCAGGGCTCTTTTGACCAGATGGGTAAGACTTGGCGACTACAGTCCTTGAAGATTCCGCCGACGAGCGAGACACGTCCCAGTTGTCCTTGTTGGCTTCGTATGGCGACGAGGTCATGGACTGTCCAGTGAGCACGTTTCCAGCCCAGGCAGTATAATTCCCGCGAAGGCTTGGAGAGTCTTGCCAAGTCGGAGTTTGAGAAGACTGGTGACCTTTCCCGGCATGATGCTTATTAGCACCCGCTCCAGACCCCTGTGGATCAGTAGCTGGGGTCGAGGACTGTCGAGCGGAGAGTATGTACGAGCTGGAGAGTACGTGAGAGCCGGGAGTAACGACAAAATCGTCGGAGCTCTGGTTTGAGGGAGTTCTCGGAAATGTCATCTTGAAGGATACTAGGGTCCGGTTGTCTAGCCTGAAGGGCGATGGGTGGTGCAAGTCAGCAATTTGAAGATGGATGAGGTGGTTGGATGTGAGCTGAGTTGAGAAGTATTGAACAGGAGTGGCAGACAATTTATAGACCAAATTTTTTTCTTGGAGTGCCTATTGTTCTGCATGAATGAGAAGATGCGGCTCTTTTAATTATTGATTCAACGCACTTCCTTTCATCCTTAGAAACAATGGCCACTGGCAAGGCGCGTGAGAGGGCGGGATGAAAAAGAGAAACACGGGAACTGCAATGGCGAGAAACACGCAGGAGGTCAAAGAAAGATGTGCCTCGTCCTTCGGAAAGGCGACATGAATGCTCTTTAATAAAGCGCATTTTGCCCCAGGTGCCGTCGCCAAACATGGACGCTGCAGTTATCAGAGGATGAGTTGTCGTTTGTCCCGTATGTCGGGTAGCTGCGCAGAAGTGTAGAAAGGCACTATGCGGTCAAACAAGATGCGAAATATTGGGAAGCGGTCAGCAGGATCTCTTGGTAAAAGCCATTATGTCAATAATAGGATGGCGATATGTTATTTCACAGTCTTTGGCTGCTGTAGTGATGATATCATGCTGATAAGAGCCGACAAACGTTGGGCATCTTTAATACTCTTCGCTGTAACAGCAAGGTTCCTACGTTGGAACGATCATGAGTTTGCAATAACGACACTTTTTTTTCTTCCAGTGGAACCCGGAGTACACAGCGTCTGCAAGTAATAACAGCCGACCTTTGACGCCTGCAGGGACGGTGGTAAAAGACATTCCAGAAGGCTTCTGCACAGAGTCGATTCCAGCCTTTCATCAACTTAGTGAACCTAGATTGCCTTTACACGACGTTCAAACCTCGGAATCTCCTTCGTAAACTTCTTCGGGTCACCCCTAGCCCCATCCTTCCAATACTCATACTCAATCCACGCATTCTCCGGCATCTGCTCCTCCATCGCAGCCATCCACCGCCCCAGCGCCGGACTCAGCGGAACCACGCCCGTCTCAAGCACGTACTGGTCCCAGAGCTTGACGAGCGCCTGTATCCGCTCCGGCTCCTCTTCCGCCAGGTCGTGTACCTCTCCCGGGTCGCGCGCCAGGTTGTACAGCTGCCAGCGCTCGGGGCCCTTGGGCTTTGGGATAAAGACAATCTTCCAGTCGCCCTTGCGGCAGGCTGCTCGGCCGCATGTCTCCCAGCCGTTGATGAAGTCTTGCGCGTGGATGCGAGGCGAGGTGCCGGAGAGGTAGGGGACCATGGATTTGCCTCGCATGGAGACGACTTCGCGGCCTTGGTAGGTCGGAGCAGGGTGCTTTACTCCAGCCATGTCGAGGATAGTGGGAGCAAGATCCATGACAGTTGCAAAGTGGTGCGTGATGTCGTTTGGTTTGGTGTATTTGTTGAAAGATGCCGGTGGCTTCAATATGAAAGGAACGCGGACGCCGCCTTCTGTCGTGTATGCTTTGTAGAGACGGCTCGGCGCAGTAGCCGCCTGGGCCCAGCGTGGACCATACCAAATAAATGAGTCTCGGTTGCCCAGGTTGTCGATGCTGTTGTTGTAGTACTTTTTGAGATGCTGCATCATTGACCCTTGAACGATCGGGTAAGCTTCATAGGCAGCACCTTCAGCACCATTGTCCGAGAGGAAACAAACAAAAGTGTTGTCAAGTTCTCCGGCCTCTTCGAGATAGTCAACCACCTTGCCCACATTGACGTCGATGCACTCAACCATGGCCGCAAAGACTTCCATAGCGCGACACGAGTTTGCGCGCTCCTCTTCACTCATGTCGCTCCATTCTTTGACCTCTTCCGCCACAACCGGGTGAGGTTCCACGTCGTGGGGTATGAGGCCATACTCCCTGAGTTTCTGGAGGCGTTTCAGACGGAGGGCATCTGGGCCATCGTTGTAGACCCCACGGTACTTTTTTATGTACTCTTGAGGAGCTTGAAGCGGCCAGTGAGGAGCAGTAAAGGGTAGATAGGCAAAAAATGGTCTCTCATCGCCACCCTCCTTCCAGTCTTTGAGATACTGCAGCATCTTGTCGCCGTAGCCATCAGAGGAGTACCACCCCTCCGGTAGCTTCCGGACATACTCTCCGTCCTCGCTGTGCAGGGCAATGACGCTCATTGTGCAAAACTCGGGACACTCCTCGCCCTTCTCGAGCTGTGGCTCATAAGCGTAGTGGTTGCTGCACGCTGGCAAGTGAGCAAAGCTGCGTTCAAAGCCCCTGACCTTGGGGCTCCTCTCTGGCGTGAGCCCCAGGTGCCACTTGCCAGACATGAGGGTCTGGTAGCCGGCGTCACGGAGGATCTCTGGGAGCGCAACGACTCTCTCGTTGAGGTAGCCCTCGTATCCGGGCATGCCTCGCTGGACATTGGTAGACATTGTGCCGCTTGGGTCATTCTGCCCCGAGACGTTGGTCCACTCGATGAGGTTGCCGAGGCCGGCGATGTGGTGGTCCGTCCCGGTCATGATCATGGCTCTGGAAGGCGAGCAGGCTGCCGCAGCATGGAAATCTGTAAACCTGATTCCATTGCTGGCGAGTTTGTCGATGTTGGGTGTGTTGATCTCGCTGCCAAAAGAGGCAATGTCTGAGAAGCCAAGGTCATCGGCCACAATGACAAGGAAATTGGGTCTCTTTGGAGTCGTCATCGTACAGTGAGAGAATTACTCTTAAATAATTTGTAGAACCACCCTTAGCTCAATTGAATCGGTTCTGCGGCATGGTCTTGGGTTATTATACCTGATCCTCTCAGCAAGAGTCTCTTGGTAAGGTGGGGTAGAGCCATGGCAGATGCCGGAAATGCTTTGGAGACCGACTACCGACGTTGATGGTGCGGGGAGAAGGTTACATGACCAGCGGCCTATCAACTCCTGAGCCCAGTTTGTAGTGTCGATTGATCTTCTGACGGGAACCTCTTCTCTTAATTAACGTTCGTTGTTGGCACTTGGCGCGCCTTTACACTACAGCCTGTTTTGGGTTCGCTCCAGCAACAGCGAAAAATGCATGAGCATGCAAGGAGACCCATTCCTACCATTCTTGGGGATTGGATAGCCAGAAAATAGCGTTGTTATTTTTGTTCTTTCCTTGCAACTTCGCTCAGCTCATAAGAGTTGCTCGTGCGACATACCATTCAGAACAACCTTCTCAAAGCCAAAGATGTTCCTAGAGGTATGTATGAATGAATGACACGGGCAAAGAGTTGTCGGCCCAGGCCTCCCGGGAATTCACTCTAGGTCAGGCAGGGAGGGGGTTCTTATAATTTGATGTATCATTATCAGAAGCCGTATCGTCGACTTTTGGCAGCCTGGCGTGTTCATGATCGCTGCTGGTCTTTGCATAGCGCTCACAAGCCACTCACTCACTTACGGCTTACAGCAGACGGAGATGGGCTTGCTAGGTGGGGTCGAGGAGAAGCAAAAAGAGGGTCTCGTCAACTTAGCAGCAAGCAAAGGCAAAAAGAAATAACATGCGGTTTATGTGGATCGAACACATGACCTTCAGATATCGGATGCCCGAAGTTTGACTTCAGTCTGACGCTCTCCCAACTGAGCTAAACCCGCTTGTTGAAGACGATGCTCTAAGTTTGCTTTATGTCCTCTGGGAGACGCGAAGCCGGCGGGGTTTCGAGGCGCCAATGGTTGATCAGAAACTTGGCACTGAGATGGACGGATTGAACAATAAGTAACTTCTACCAACGAGACAATAGATCAACATAGTGATACCGAAATGCACAATACAGAATCCATACGAGGAGGCAATAGACTCTTATTGCCACACCCGCCATTCATTTTTTTGCGCGACGTTACGATGATATTTACGATTGAATACTACCTGGTACAGGGTATGTGCAGCGCAATACGAGTTGTTGGGATGCCTATTGGGCCCATCAACTTAGCCATTGGATCATCATCTTGCTTTGATGAAACCTGAGGAGAGGATCATAGCAGCATAAGACACGCCGGGGCTACTCACAGTGACTGCCAGGTAGATGAATGATCGTAACGAGTTGCCTCGCAGCGCCTACCTAGAAATGGCGCATCATGGCCGCCTCACGCTGCACAGAACGCAGCAGGGCTCAAAACAATTGGTGAGGGTGTAATAACATGCCAAATTCAAAACCATGCCCTCTAGCCAAGGAGCTTGAGAGCGTTCATCCCCGGAGAACGTACTTTTTCTTCACTACTATCCGTACATTACAGCAGCGATTGTCGTGCTCTCCACTTTGGCTCGCAGAGATTTTTATGCCTTTTATTATGCCGGCTTGGAAGCCAAGCCAGGGAAGCTTGAGCTTTGAAGTGTTGGCGGCCCAAGCTCCCTGCAGAAGTGGGCCAAAGCTTGGGATCCTCCCGTCCCTCCCCGCCAGGGCAGGGGCATATCGTCATGGGGTTCAGTCCTCCTCCAGTAAACGGAACAGCAGCGGAAGCGATTCATCAATAAAACTTGCCGACATCAACTCCCGGCCTGGATGTAATAGCAACCAACAGACATGCCCTCGCCGAGAAGTTGGCTGCCTAATAAGATGGCTGGCAAGCCTCATACGACGATCAGGCCGATATAGGCGCCTGGATATGCACTCTAGCAGGCTTCAGGGTTGAACATGATACACACTTGCACCAACAACTGAGTTGACCAGCTCGGACGCCAACGCCTCGTTCGAACCAATGAACCTAGTTCAACCCACGCAGATATGCCGTGTATATCATGCTTTCGGTAAGGCGACAGCACCACCAGGCAACATCTTTGGCCTGGTTTCAGAGTCAGCCCCGTTGACAGGCTGCCGTCCTGGGCCAACAAGTCCTCCTCAGCTGGCATCAAGCGGCAACCTGATCCCAGTCCAAAAGTGGTCCTTGTTATGACGGGGAAGCTTTCATAGTTTGCTACGATGTTTTAATCTTATTTTTAGCCCTGTATGGATCTTGCCTTCTTCCGATATGGTCCGCGTTGCATCTCGCCCGTTTTCCTCGTCGTCTGCTTCCTCATCTACTTCCTCAACTCCCTCATCCTCCTACTTTACACTCAGAACATCACGCTTCAGGATGGGACTCGACGGCTTTCGCGACGGAGCCTCCGGCCTTATTAGGAAGTGGCGTTGCACAGTTGGCCGCCCTACGAGCTCTCCTCTGGACCAGCCTGTGGACCTGGAGAAGTATTACGACGACGATGAATCCAAAGACATCGCCTCCAAGGACCCGGCCTTTGGTGCCGACGCCGTCATCAAGACATTCTACGAAGGCCCTTACTCGAACCCTTCGGCGAACAGTTGGCGCTGGCAGGATAATCCTCCAAAAGAGGTCTCAAAGGCCATGGCTCGTGCTCAAGAGCGTTTTGCAATCAAGGTGTACAAGATCAAGGACCGCGTGAAAGGCACCATCTCGGGCCGCCACACCCTCAAGTATCATCGAATTGACGTGCAGAATCCTCTTCTCGTGGCTGCACTCGAGCCCATCCTCCAGAAAGAAAAGGTCTACCTCGATGTTCACGATGTCGCCACCTTCGAAGAACCCTTCCACCCACTCTGGTTCTGCCAGGATGACATTAGGGAGCTCTACCACCAGACCAAGCAGGACGAACCAGTAAAGGGATTTCTTTATTTACTCCTCAGAGTTCTCGATGAGATATTCCGCGATACGAAGATAAAGAGGCGCCATCTGGTCGACAAGGGCCTCATCGACTTTAAAACGGCCTGGACGCTCTTCCCGCAGGGCTGCACTGTTTATAGCCATGGCGCCAACTCCGAGTGCATCGGCAAAGTTGATGGCACAGAATACCAAACCGGAGGTCGTGTCCCAAAGCTTGTTATCACCGCCAAAATCATGAACTTCAACGGCGACGAGTTTGTCTGGGACAAGAAGTCCCTAGTCATCGAGGGGTTTGCTGGCAACAAACCCATCCGCCAACTTAGTCACTATCCATTCGACATGAACAAAAACCAAGATTCTATCAAGAAACGCCTGGTAGCGCGAGGCAGAAAGGTCCTCGATCTGCAGGGCCTCACTTACTGTTCCTACAACGGCATCGCTCTGGTCCCCAAAGGCCAATGCGTCGAGAGGCACAACGTCGAGTGCCGCGTCCTTGTTGATGTGGTGGGCTACAACAAATACCAGCTCGCCCAGGGAAAGCGAGAGAACAGCGACCCGGATATTGAGAGAGTACACATCTCGGCTCGCCCCCCCAAACAAGAGCTTGATGACCTGGAACCGGGTGGCAGTGGCCCGAACAGCCGCCAAAAGAGGCCCAGAGATGAGGAGCAGGCTGATAATAAAGACTCACTGCTCCAGAAACCTGATGAGTTGGCTTTCATGTCGGAGTTGATAGGGGGCTACGCACTGAAGAACAAGCTTTGGGGTGAGTTGTCCTGGAATCCTTGCGAAACTACCATTAATGAATCTGTTTAGTCTACTTCTACGTTGAAGATCTCGAGCCCCTGGTATGGAACGACCAAGCCTACTCCCACCTCGTTTTCGACGAACAGCAAAAAGACCTCATCCTCTCCTTTGTCGAGAGCCACTCTGTAACGAGCGGCGCCTCCGCAGCCATGGAGGACGTCATTGTCGGCAAAGGCCAGGGTCTCATCCTCCTCCTGTCAGGCCCCCCCGGTACAGGCAAAACCCTCATGGCCGAAGCCGTCGCCGACCGCACGCACCGCCCGCTGTTCTACCTCCAGGCCGAAGACCTGGGCATCAACGCCGCGGACCTAGGCGCCAACCTCAAGCGCGTGTTTGAGATGGCGACGGACTGGAACGCCGTCATACTGCTCGACGAGGCGGATGTCTTTATGGCTGAGCGCGACCCGCAAGACATACAGCGCAATGAGCTCGTGAGCATCTTCCTGCGCGAGCTCGAGTACTTCCGCGGCATCATCTTCCTCACGACCAACCTGTACCACGCCATCGACACGGCCTTCCGCAGCAGGGTCAGCCTGCATCTGCTCTTCAGCTCGCTTACCAAGGAAGCACGCGAGACGGTCTGGCGCAAGTTCCTCCAGCGTCTGCCGCGGCGTCTGGCGGACAGAGCTACCGCAGCTGGAGTGAGCGGGAGCGTAGACGTGAGCGATTCTGAGGCAGGTGGGCCGCTCAACGATGGGGACCTTGCCGAGCTGGCGCTGTGGCAGCTGAATGGCAGAGAGATCAAGACGGCTGTCAAGATGGTGCGCAGCTGGTGCGACCACAAGGGTTATGCGATGACTCTGGAGCGGCTGGAAAATGGGATCAAGGTGACGAGCCCGCATGCGAGCAAGGATGGAGACGTAGACAAGTCCTTGTATGACTAGTCCGGAGCGAGATCTTCTCTTCTATATAGGATTTAATACCAATGTCAGCAGCAAGTCGAACAAAGCAAGCAGTTAACAACATGGCATACCCGGACGATGACCACGATGCTTCATTCCGAACAATTCATTGGCTCTACAGTATTTTAACTTAGCGCTGCCATCCCTTATTCCATTCCTCAAATAAACGCCCTGCCTTGAACGTCAAACGAAACACTGACCCATCCCTATTCAGACCATCACATATGAAACATCATGTAAAGCACCAATTCCCGTCCCTTCGTATACACATTTCAACACCCCCTCATCCCCTCGAGCGCAGGCCCCTCCTGACGCCCGTCTGAGCACCCCGTCCCTTCTTGACGATTCCCGTCGGTGCAGCACCCTTGGCCTTACTCTCAGGCTGGGCTTTCGCACCTCGTCCTCGCTTTGTCGCGGGTGCATCAGCGGTTTTCGCACTGGGGATCTCGCCTTTGCCAGATTTAGCCTTGGCTGGTCTTCCGCGAGGTTTGGGTTTGGCTGGCTCAGCTTCATCCTTCTTCGTGGCGGGCTCCGCCTTCTTCGTGGCGCCGCGACCGCGCGTCTTGCTCGCGGGCTTGTCCTCCTTTTCCGCAGGAGTGTCTTTCGCAGGTTTGGAGCGGGTAGATTTACCACTGTTAGGCGCCGGTTCCTCCTTGACAGCCTTGGCCTTTGCAGAGCGTCCCGTTTTTCGTCCAGCGGTGGGCACATCTTCCTTGATGGAAGTCTCCTCTGCCTTTCCTGTTGTACGGCGCTTTTTCGAAGGTGGCTCAGGCGCTTCTGCTGCCGGTTCGGGTTCAGCCACTGATCGCTTGGGTCGGCCACGCTTCTTCGTGGTATCAGCTACGGCCGTTGCAGCGGCAGTCTCTGATGCAGCAGCTCTTCCCCGTCTTCCTGGGGCTAGTTCAGGCCCAGACACGGCATTGGCAGCCATCTTCTTTGAAATTGCCGCCGCTCCGCGCTTCTTCGCGGCTGCAGTCTGAGCGAGACCCTCTAATTTCATAGCTGAGGCGCCACGGCCACGAGTTCGCAGGGCTGGGGCGCTGGCGGCGGCAGCAGCCGTCTCTGATTTGGTTCGCTTGGAAGCTGGTACTGGGTCTGGGACCGAGGTATCGTTCGGGACAGCCTTGGCTGCGCGGCCACGCTTCTTAGGGGCCGGCTCATCGGTGTCTTCCACAGGAGCAGCAGCGCGACCGCGCTTCCTGCTCTTGGGCTCAGGCGTGGGCACTTCAACCTTTGTGGTGGCATTCTTGGCCGGGCGGCCACGCTTCTTGGGGGGTTCTGCAGGTGTAGCAGCGTTGGTTTGCTCATCCTCATGGCCCTCGACAGTTCGGCGACTCTTGCGTGTGGCAGGTTTAGGCTCAGCTTCTGTGGCAGATGCCGCGGCTTTCCTGGCCGGTCTGGCTCGCTTGGCAGGGGAGGGAACAGCGCGCGGCTTGACAGCGCGCGCACTGTTCCTTGCAGAGGTCACATCGGCTGCTCTGGAAGCCCGACCAGTGCTCTTAGACGCTTCAGGCTCCGTCTCGGGGGATAGCTGAGGAGTATTTTTCGGTGGACGCCCGCGCCGCTTAGGAGTCACAGTAGGTGTGGCGGTAGGCGTCAGTTCATCCATTGCAGCCACCTTACGAGGTCGATCACTCCTGGGGTTTGACACGGCTGTCCTAGGCTTGGGAGCTGTTTGAGGGACCCGTGCTGTGGCAGCCTGTCGAGGAGTGCGCGCGGTAGCCTTGCTGGCACTAGCAGCACGGCGTCCTTGCGCCGCGCTCGGTGCAACTGTTGGCGTCGCATCCGATTTCCTTGGTCGACCCCTCTTCGCAGGGCCCGCCGAAGCAATCGCGGGGCTAGGAACCACATCGCTTTTACGCGGACGTCCTCGCTTTTTGGGTGTTTCGGATGAAGCGACTACTGCAGGCATGGACTTGCGCGCACGTTTTGCGGCAGAAGCGGGGGCTTTCTTGACAGCGGGGGATGCTGGGGCAGATGCCAGGTTACGCCGACTACGTACGCCTTTGACAGCAGGCCCAGCAGCCTTAGTGAGTAGGTCTTTGTCGGTGCGTCGGCGTCTTTTCGAAGCTGCTGGTACGGAAGCGTCTTGGACATTGAGAGTTTCGGCGCTGGCAAAGGTGGCTTTCTCGGGCTCTGAAAGTGATTTGAGCTCGACAATGACTTGAGAAGGGGTCGACAGTGCCCTCGTGGTCTGTGGGCTAACGCGCTGCGCAAGCAGAACGACACCGGGAGGTGCTGACATTCTCTGTACTGGCTCAGATTCGATGGAAAGTAGGGCGTGCTGCAAAACGCTGGGACCATCTGTAGATTCAGCCTCCTCTGTCGTTAACCGCTCTTCGCGACCCTGGGTTTGATCGGGCAATTTGCTTGATTCATCGTCAAGTGTCCCAGGTGTCTGCCGGGGTGTCTCCTCGACGCGGTCGCTCTCGTCAGGCTCAACAACCTCGCCTTGTGATTGAGAAAGAAGCGCCTCGTGCTCCCTTTCCGAAGACTCGACAATGGTCTCGGTATGCTCGTAAATCTCAATGCGCGATTCGATGACATCAGGTTCGGGGGCGGAGTTTTCGTCCACCCTAGGCTGCTCGACAAAGCCCTTTTCAATGGTAGCGTCTTCGTCGGCCCGCGCTACAGACTCTTGCAACGGCGACAATGGTGCTTGTAAGGGAGAAAAGGCCGCGGGTTCTCCTGGAGTCTCTTTGCCGGTTGACTCAATTGGTTGGGTAGCGTCGTTGTTCTTTTGGGGCGCCGATTCCTTCGGTGGAGTGGATAGACCAGGGCTGGGTACCGGAAGACCCGAATCTGTCGGCGATGCTATGTTGTTGTCGCTCATACTCATATCGAGCGCCGACGAGTCGCGCTGCCAGGGCCAACTGGGCGCAGGGTTGAGGCTCTGGCTGAGGGGAGGTGCGGCTTCGGCGGTGCTCACGTGGGGGAGAAACAACGGATTGAAGAGAGGCGAGGCCTCTGGGCGATAGGACTCGGCAAAAGAAGCATCGTCAGCTTCAAATTCGTGTGGCGCGCCCACAATCGCATTTGGCGCACCGGGCGACGATGATGCGACAGGCGCGCGCTGACCAAAGCCCAGCCAATTGGTGGACGAGCCGGAGCCAGAAGCACCATCCTGCCCATAGTTGAAATCCATTGCGAGGAGCGAAGCCGAAGCTTTCGAGGACCAGCAGCAGAAATCAACGCGATGGCACTTGTTGTTGTTGATTTTGGGAGAGAATCGGTGATGATGTAAGAAGCTGGACCTGCGACGCGTGCTATGAGGCGCGTCTTTGCAGACCATTACAGTGACGGAGTCCACTTTTAATGGGGGGTCGTGCGTCAGGGTGGAGTTGGCTAAAAGTCACTTGGATCTCAATTCTCAAGCGGCTCCACGAACCAGAAACAGCAATGCCCAGCTTTGCCCAGGCATCGTGTCTTGGCAAGGGGATGTTTATCTCAACCTCACTTCAAGACCGCACAAGGCGCACGATTCTGGATATTGCGTGCGGCTCTGGGTACGGGTAACGCACGCGTCACTGCGCTCGATACACGACGGCTGCATCGGAGGGAATCGTAATTAGCGCTAGTCCAAGCAAAGCACCCGCCTCTCGCGTCGCATCATGGACCTTACAACTCCTCGAAGCGGAGGAAGTACGGATATGGGTGCGCTCCAGTTGGGTTCAAATAAGCAATGCGCTATCCGTAAGCTTCCTGGTATTCTCTCCGAGCGTCCGCAAGCCATCCTCGATCTGCCTCTGCATGTGATGGAGCACCCGGTGATCGTATCAACGGCCAATCTCCAGCACAGCCACCACCAAAGGCGGAGTCGCCCCGTCGCTCTCTGTCAAATCATCCAACTCGCCAGCTTCTCAGGCGGCCTGTCAGTGACGTCCAATATCCCAGAACGGTATCGCGAGGCCTCCTGCTCAAGGGTCTCCCTGCCGCCATTCCCCTCAGATAGCAGCCAGAGAGCCGCCCCAACCAAGCATTAAAGTTAGGCCACACCGGCCGTGCCCATTGACTGCCGATCCAGCCAAGTCTAAGCCGCAATCCGTCCCCTCGCATACGGGGGGTTGTTCCTTAACATGGCCATGACAGTAGTCGGTCCCGGGCCTGCTGCCAGTGGCAGCAAGATACCGCTGGTGCGTTAGACAGCCAGGTTCTGGTGTTGATGCACCACTTTTGCCCATGCAAATGGGCTTGCTCGATCAGGGTTTTGCGCGCGCGTCTTGGGCAATAATTCGCTCATCAATGCGCTCTCTTGCTCCTTTTCCTCAGAGAATAAATTGTCGCGACCGGAACACGGCACGAAAGCCCCCCTCTGTCACCCAGATTCTCTCAAACTTGCATTCGCCGCGACGTCAAGCAGCCCGATCCAGGGTCGCAACCAGCTCCTCCATCTAGGGCCGTTTTCCGCATACCAGATAAACGAATCATGTGGCGCCCTAAGCTTAATTTCGTCTCTTTGCATTGTAAGTGCCGGGTGCCGAGAACGTAGTCCCCAAGGGCTTGGGGAAGTGTGGCTAACGTCTCTCCTCGGCTGTGTATAGACATCTACATTACGTTTATGAGCATTTTGAGTCTCGCTATCGTCTATCCATATGGCAATATCAGTGCGATCGATGCCTACTTCTTTGGTGCCAGCTCCGCGACGGAGTCTGGGCTCAACACGTGAGGCCATCGTCCATTTGCAATAGGGTTGTAGTGCAGAGCAAGCTAACCATGTACAAATGGCTGAAGAGTCGATCTCAAGGAGCTCAAGACATATCAACAGTTGTACCTCTACTTTGTGCCTATGTTTACAAACATGGGATTTGTCAATATTCTTGTTGTTATTGTGCGCCTCTTCTGGTTTCGAAGACACCTAAAGAACGCCGGTTCGTCACACTCCATACTTGTCAACGTCTGTGGTGCTGACGCCTGACATAAAGCTCCAACCCTCCTTAGTCGAGCGCGACGACATGAGTCCGATGTCAAAGATGACCCTGAACTTGGCTCAAAAGCCCCAGCGACGGAGAGTCTCGATGCAAGACCACCCCCCGCGCGGACAGTGACCGACAATACCCACGCTGCTGTGTCCAAACATGATGCTTTACCCCATATTGAAGGTCGCAGTCAGACGGAACCTGCGGACCATCATAATCAAGACTCAAGCAAGAGCACAGAGACAGCATCTGGGGGAGATCAAGAAAAGGCGTTCGAACAAGAGACGAGGATCACATTTGATCCTTCCACGAATCTCCACCCTAAGCGCGACACAACTCTCTATATTCCTGGACCCCGAGACCGCGATCAAGGTATTGAAGCATTTAACGATCACCCATGCTCATAATGCTGACCCGGCCTAGGCAAACCTTTCATCGAGCTAAACAGCGGTCGTACCAGCAGAGACGGTGGACAAGATGGTACTTCACTCTGCTTTCCAGTAACTCTCCCCAATTGACCAAACTAACCACTCTGTCAGATCTTGAGATTCGCGAGCTCTCCCGCACATTCTCCTTGCCCGTGGGCAATCTACGTCGTCGACGCAGCGATGGTCTCCGAGTAACCGAGGCTCGTTCTATGGAGCGCGTCGCCACCGTCGCCTCGTCCATGTTTGTCATCGGCAGCACCGGCGACCAACGAAAGGAGCGTCCCCTCGCAACAGCGCCCACTCTCGCAGCGGGTGATTTCCCCCAATTGTCGCGTGTGGTCACTGTAGGACGCAACTCGTTGTTTCACAACCTGTCCTCCAATGATCGTGAGGAACTTGGCGGCATCGAGTACAGGAGCTTGAAGTTGCTGCTCAAGATTGTCCTGGGTGAGTAAAAGGCTACATGGGATGTCGATCAAGATTACTGATGGACATAGGCTATTTCTTCGGTCTGCACCTTCTCGGCATGATCTGTCTTGTTGGATGGATACAGCATACCAATTCCAAGTACACCGATTATCTCGCAGAGTGTGGACAAGACAAGATCTGGTGGTATGTGTGCCCATCTCTCTTGGTTCCTAACGTTTTCTAACCATTGCAATCCAGGGCTATCTACTCGGCGCAGACAATGACCGACAACCTTGGCTTCACTCTGACTCCCGACTCCATGATCACCTTCAACGATGCCCCTGCTCCAATGCTCATCATGAGCTTCATCGCCCTGGCTGGCCACACCTGCTACCCTGTCTTTCTCCGCCTTGTCATCTGGACCATCTCCAAGCTCGCGCCGCGCCACTCGTCAATCCGGGAGCCGTTGTCCTTTCTTCTCAACCACCCGCGTCGCTGCTACACGCTGCTCTTTCCCAGCGGGCCGACCTGGGTACTCTTTGGCATCTTGCTTCTCCTAAATGTCATCGATATTCTTCTCATTATCGTGTTGGACCTAGACAACCCTGCCGTCGCCAGTCTTCCAGGAGGAAAGAGACTGGCCGCCGCCATCTTCCAGTCCGTCAGTTCGAGGCATACCGGCACAGCGAGTTTCAATCTGGCAGATGTGAATCCAGCTGTGCAGATGAGCTTGCTAATCATGATGTACATCTCCGTCTACCCCATCGCCATTGCCATTCGTTCCTCGAATACGTATGAAGAACGTTCATTGGGCCTCTACGAAAAGAGCTTGCATTATGATGAGGAGAAGAGCGGCTCGTATTTCGTCACCCATCTGCGGAACCAGCTCAGTTTTGATTTATGGTACATTTGTTTGGGCATTTTCTGCATCTGCATCGCCGAATCGAAGCACATCATGGATGCGACTGATCCAGTTCGTGACCCGTTCTGTGTTTGTCCCGGGAAATACTGACATAGCTTTAGGCATTTAGTGTTTGGTCTGTTTTGTTCGAAGTTGTCTCCGCGTAGTACGTCTACTCCCACCCTTTGCAGGCTGAAGCTTACCATGCCCCAGTGCCAATGTCGGCCTTAGCTTGGGGTATCCAACCGTCAGCACGTCTTTCAGCGGCCAATTATCGACATTTGGAAAGCTGGTCATATGTGCGATGATGCTCCGTGGGCGCCACCGCGGGCTTCCGTACGCATTGGATCGGGCCATCGTATTACCGAATGAGAAGTCTCTTGGGATTGATGCTGCTGCTGTTGAAGAGCATGAGCACCGCGAATGATCATGGATAAAAGCTGACTTTGGACTACCGACAGCACTTCATTTTCTTTTCGTGATGATCAAATGAGCAGGGCAGTGCTTGTTTTATCTAGTTTTGGATAGTCCCAGTCTGGCGAACCAGGGGCGTACCATCCTTTGCCAGTAGAAGTCCTGGCCAAACAGAAGCATACTCTGTGTTCTGTAATGTGCTGCTCATCTGGCTGACTTGGGCGTCCCGTACTTCATCGTGTGCTTATTATAAAAGTTGTGTCAATAGTGCAATCTATCGACCTGAATATCAGTAATACAAGCTATCATGCTACTCATGAGTCTCCGCCCATTTCCTCCTCCCCTTCGAGAATTATCTCGTGTCCCGACCCTTCATGCATCGCCATCGCCGTAAAACATCCCAAAACCGACATGGCTGCGACTCCCCACCATCCCCAGGCCACCATACCTATATCAAGGCCATAACCGTACCACCAGCCCCCGACAACAGGCCCAACCGTGCGAAAGCCCGCCGAGACGCTTTGTCCTAGGCCATGGATGGTGCCCAGCACACTCGGATGCGGGCTGCAGTTATTGAGCAGGATAATCGTGGCAGGCAATGTGAACGTGCGAGCCATAACTTGCAGTAGCAGTACAAAGATGATCCCCGCCCAGATGTAGAAGCCCGAAGCGGGCTTCGGTGGCTCCGTCGAGGAGGGCAGGATGGAAAGGTACGGCCCGACGAAGTATGCGACGGGGAAAAGAATGAGAAACCATCGGAACGACCTCATTGTGCCAAGACGGCCTTGGACGGATGGGTACAGGAAGATCTGGAGAAGGATGCCCAACAGGCCGAGGAACGAACTCGCAACGCCGACGGTTGATGCCGGCATGCCGAGACCTCCCGTGAAAAGCAGCGGCAGCGAGCGAGCGTAGTTCTTCTCGTCGTCTCCAGCTGGCTTCGGGGTGCCGTATCGAGGCGTCGACAGGAAGAGAGACCAGATGTTGGTGAATGCTCCCAGCTGAAAGTCGTAGAATGCGCTGTTGATGAGGGTGAAGCACACGTTGCGGGTCCAAATGCGATGGAAGGGCAAGTGAGCCACGATCTTGCGCTTTGGTGGCCCGTTGGCAACAGGCTTCTCGTTGACATCCGAGTCCCGGTCGGAAACGCGGACGTACCCAGCATTGGATTTACCGCCAACGAAGAATCGTTTGATGTAGGAGGCAAGATGGAGGCCGGGGTCGTATAAAGCCCGCCTGTCCTTGGACGTCTGGGGAAGTGTCAGTGTAAGATGCTAAATGTATCGGGTTCGGTCTCACCTCTTCCAGAAATAAGATGGTGATAATGGTCGACATTCCGAGGAAAAGGGCATTAAGAATACTAGGCAAAGCAAAGGGATAGTCATGGATCCATTGGAACCCAAAGATTGCTCCATCGCTGAAGTAGCCAGGAAGGGTTTCGGCTGGGTCTGCTAATATGCCACCCAAGACTAAAATCTTGTCAGCAACCTCTGGATATTGCATGAACTGATCCAAACTGACCTGGGCCGAGCATGCTGGCAGCATTGAAACTCAATGGAAGCAGTAAGAATGCTCGAGACTGATATTTTTTCTCGATGGTAATCTCTGAGATCATGGTGCGGCTAACGTCCATTAGTCTGCGTCCAACTTATCAGGCTTGGCACGACTTCACATCCGGAGCCACTCACATAATCCCAACAGTACCATTGATAGCGCCCCCGAACGCCCTCCAAACCGCCGCCCAGAAGAAGGTTGTCGAAAAGCCGTAGCCAACACACGACAGAGCCGTGCCCCCAAGGCCTATTACCAGCGCCCATTTCCGTCCGCACCAACTTGCGTCTGCGATCTTGCCCCATAGAATCGCAGTGCAGACTTGAGCACCGGTGAAGCAGCCCTGCAATATGCCAGCGCGCTCCGATATCCGTGAGTCGGTAAGGGAGCCGTCCATATGCTTGAGCTGGTAGAAGACGTAGGCCTGTAGTGAGGCAACCTGGAGAAAGTCTGCGAGACGGCCCAGGAAGAGGACGAAGAGTTGGTCTTTCCGGGGAAGAGACATCCAGGATACGGGTCCCTTTTGGACTTGTTTTGCTAGTCCTTGCTCAGGCATATCCTTCTTCTCGCCCGCATTGTTTTGCTGGTCATCAACATCGACCTCCTCGCACAATTGGCGGTCATGCCGGGGCCTCCATCGGTGGTGGCCGGCATCGTTGTCTTTACTTGATAGACCGAGAGACATAATGATATGCCCGACAGGAGAAAGCTTCTCTCTTGCGGTTATAGACTTGTAGATAGGAGACTGGGTAGTAGGGCCTGGAGCAGGCCAAGGCTAGGAGGGGCTCTGGAGAACAAGATTTGAACAAGGGCACACTGAGCAGTGGAGGCGTACAGTTCGATGCAGAGTCGAACTCAATGGATTGAGAGCAAAAGGGTACTAGCCAAATGAAGGGTGTGAAAGACAAGGTATCAAGGATGGACGGGTGCTCTATCTAGCCTAATTCCAGGTATACCTGACGGATGTGCAAAGAATAATAACGGAGTTGAACGATGCTCAGGTGATGAGAATAGGAGCAAGTCAACGAAAGACTGCGATAGGGAATAATCGTATGTGTGGAAATTGCAAAAGAAGAAGCGCCGCAAAGGAAATGCCAGAAAGCGAAGAAAGGATAGAGGATAACGACAGGAGAGAAATTGAGGTCTGAGGGAGTGGATGTAGACGCCGTTGACACTTCCCGAAGGTGTCACATTTGGCGGGAGACACGAACGGGTTGCCAAGAACACCTGAGCGATTAGATACGTGCAACGATGATGCTGCCAGAGAAGGAATCACTTAAACAGCAAAACAACACCCCAAGACCCAAAACCCTTCACTTGAGAGTGTCAACGCCTCAAAAAAGCGCCCGGATGTTGAAGATCCATGCCAGACAGACTCGCCCTATTCCACGCAAGCAACCCACCATCCCCTGAGTGGGTGCGAAAAAACGCTCCGTCGATGCACCCACTTTTCAAGCCTAACATGCATGGAGTGGGCTTCCAGGGGCTCTTTTGTTTCTTGGCTGAGCTCATAGCCCCTGGGTTCCCGTCAGGATGGGGGTTTGACTGTGGATGCTTTGCTTTCTCCCAGCTTCCGGACGTTGATCAGAAGTAGGAGGTGATTCCGTGCGGTTCACACCACCGTTTGGAGTAGATTACCTCCACTGCCTCCAAGATAACCCACAGTCTCTGGCTCCGATAATGAAGGTCGATTGGAGAGCAAAATTGGAGGTGTAATGTACGGAGATTGGTGCTCTCCCTCTCCATTATTGAGAATATAAAGACATATCATCTGGCCATGAGAGATCCCTCATCGCTTCTTGAACAACAACCCGGAAATGGCTACCGGATATAGCCAGCCCATCTAAAACATAAGCTTCGATACCATGCGTAACTTAATTACACTGCGTCTTGCGGGCTCCCCAAATCGGTTCAATGGCGTAGGCCCCGGCCATTGTGATTTGGCGTCCTGAATAACGCTCCTCATCCCGGTCGCTTTAGTGGCGTGGACGCCTGCAGTTACAGGGGGCTTAGTGGCCCACACTGCCCACCTCAGAAATGGGTGGCCTGGACAACATGGATTTCGGAGTGAAGAAGCCTCGGGAGCCACGCGATCAGCTTTCGATGTCTGGCGACAGGGAGATTCGATGCTCCGAGGGCTCCGCCAACTTTGGGAGCGAGGTTCCTCGGCCTTGATGAGAGAGACCAACACAGAGAACAAAAGATATCCCCGTCAACGGTCGTCGTCGTCGTCATCATCATCGCCGTCGTCAATAATGGCTCCCCCACTGTCCCGCTGAGATAGGAGGCCACCGCTCCTTGACATTGCGCGCTAGTAGTATAGACTACTTTGTTTGATGATAGGGGATGAAACTGTCATGCCCCTGCAACGGGACGTCGCTCGGTCTACTCAGTCGCGGGTTATCGGTCGCTCGGCTGGTCGGCCACCCTTGTTCTGAGACTGTCTCAAGTCGATCATCATCTACTTAACGCTCGCACTGGAGCCATGGATTGAGCCCTTTCTGTCGATGATCTTCTTTATTTCTCGAACAGATGCTCCAAAAGATCCCACAACAGTTCCTGGCCGCCAATTGATTATTGTCTCCACCGCTGACTTACGCCGCCCATCTGCTACAGTACAACCCATCAAGCTCCAACAAGTCAGCATACCATCTGCTCCAGCGGTGTCTCAAGTTTCAGTCAACGCCCCATGCGTTCCAGCTTGGCCTTCATATTTTCTCGGAGGCCGATGCACTCCTGACGATCAGATCTGCCCTGCCCGTTCTTGGTAGCTTGAGCCTTAGACCTTGTAAGGGACAAGAATAGGAAATATTCAGGGTAGGGCTTACAACAAGCCTCCTCCACCTATATCTCGGCAAGCTATGCTTAGCTCCACGCCACAGCCGCTTTATCAATCTTGTAGACCTCGGAGAGTCTTCTACGCCCTGGAAGCGCATTGTACTCACCCGTCACGCCCTGTCACGTCAAAAGTAGCATTTTCTGGTCCGAACTGATGGTTTTTCTGGAGACGACGTGGCTACATAAGGGATGAAAGTGGATGAACAAAGGTGTCGATGGCGTACAGCAGCGACATGCAATGAGCTACATCGGGCAAATTCTCTGTATGCCCCGATTGACGTGTCAGAACTAAGCTTTGTACCTCATAGAAGTGTGCTTGAGCACTTGAAGGTTGGCGATGGTGTCGCACGCTTGTATCCCGCTGGAGCACCAGCTGTAGAGTTCCCCTCGCGAGATGGAAACGTTCCATTGTACACAGGAGACTGGGCTTCTTGGCCGCGTAAGCTTGTGGTTCAAAGTGGATGTGGAGCACAGGGGGTGACCATGTTCTTGTCTCCAGTGGTTGGTTCGTGTAATAATAAGGAGATGCAGCAGGCGGGTAGGTGCAGATACAGGAGACTCGATCATGAGAACACTCGGATCTTTGCGTTTGAACTCTAAGCATTCCTTTCTTAGAAGAGGCATCACGTTGAGGCAATTTGAACAGGGAATCTGGCTTCGAGAGATAACCCGGCCGGCGTATAAAATTTACAGTGTAAACGACAAATTTTCAAAATACTTTGTCTTGAGGTCTTTGGTAGCAGTCATTCACCTTCAGCAGGCCTGGATATGTATGACCCTGCTTGATGTCGATACTCAAGATATTGTATGACAAACAAGCATTGACAGCGAAGCTACAACGGTGACCAACTGTATTACAGGGCTTTACTCGTTAGACCTTCATTGAGCGAGCATGGAAGTCAGAGCCTCAAGGGGGCGTGTCCGCAACAACGGGTCACACCCACTGGTTCCCCATGTCTCCTGTGCAAGGGTTTATGGAAGTCGGTTGCAAGATGCTGGATGCGGTTTGCTAGCATTCGGGTTCGACTCGTTGAGCCAAGAAGCCTGGAGTGAACTCAAGTCATTCTGGGCACGAAGCTTGGCCTATTTCCAGGGACTGAGGGGAGGGATGTTGGCTCTCCCCGAGAGAGAAATATGGAGACCAAGAACCATGTTACACGCAGCTGTTGTTAAGGGATGTGGGAGCAGAGTAAATGACCCTCCTCCATCTTCGCGTGTGCCATCTTGACGAGAGTGTAAAAGACGTGCATTTCCTTCCCCGTTGTCCTGATCTGGCCTTTTGCGCTTGGCTCTTACACTGAGACTTTGTTGTCCTGATCACACTCTTTTTACTTTCACGTCGTTGTGTCTTAAGAAGCGTCCTCCTACTTCTACTACTTCAACTAAATCTCACCCTCTGCTGCCATCTTTCATTCTCTACAAACGGGTTCACGGCGCTGTGTCAAAACCAATATTGCTTTACACCATCCTGCCCTCCCTCAATACCAGCACAATGGCCTACTCCTCGCAGTTCACGTCTCGGCCGGTCACCGATATCTTCACAAGCGACACTTCCATCAACCGCCGGAACTGCACTCGCTCTGTACCGATGAAGGTCCTCATCCTTGGTGTTGGTCGCACTGGCACTGCTTGTACGTTTTCCTCCCTCGTCCAGGAAAGCCCCAATATGAGACTGACTCGCCTTGACCATCAGCAATGCGCGCGGCGATGAAGCAGCTTGGCTACGTGGACACATACCACATGATGAACTGCTCCATCGAGAACCCTCCGGACGCCCTCATGTGGATGGACGCCCTCTGCGCAAAGTACGACAACAAGGGCGAGCCCTTCACCCGCAAAGACTGGGACCAGCTGCTCGGCGGCTCCCAGGCCGTCTGCGACTGGCCCGCCATCGCCTTTGCCAAAGAACTCATCGAGGCCTACCCCGAGGCCAAGGTGGTCCTCACCAACCGCGACGTCGACTCGTGGCACGCCTCGACCATGAGGACCGTCTACTGGCGCGTCACAGACCCCGAGCTGCGCTGGCTCTCCCACTTTGACTGGGCGGCCTCGATGTACTACCCCATGCTCAAGAAGTTCTTCGACACCTTCTTCGAGGGCGACTTCCCCAACCGCGGCAAGGACGTCTTCAGGCGCCACTACCAAGAGGTCCGCAGCCTCGTCCCCGAGGACAACCTCCTCGAATACCACATCACCGACGGCTGGGAGCCCCTGTGCGAGTTCCTCGGCGAGCCGGTGCCCAAGGGGTGCCTGTTCCCCAACGTCAACGACAACTCCGACTTTGTGACGCGCTCGCGCCGCCGGAACCGCAACCAGATGTACAATGTTGCGCTGCGCTACGTCTGCACCACCGCGCTGGCCGTCATGGCCACTTACATGATGGCTCACCTGTTGTCCATGGTCTGATCAGCCGAGTTGGCCTTAGCCGAGATGAACATGGGGGGGGCATGTACCCGCAGTGGTGATACGCATGAAGATGCGCAAGTTTATCATGACGTGGGGCCTCGATACGCTGTGATTACGGGTGCGAGATGGACTCCGAGGATGAAGTCTGGAACAAGAGCTAGAGCACACGACAGGCAGTCCACTTTCTTTACCTTCCAGGGGGGACAATCCCCGCTCAGGGGGGGGGAATGACGCTAAAGTGGTCCCTTGTTGTCGATTTTAGTTGTCGCCAAGACAGAGGGACAGGGAAAATACGCCAGGTGCTGCGGTTATGTCACTGTTGTAGACTTGGAAATGGGAGTATTATCCAGGGTATCGGAAAAGCATGGGTTTATAAGTTGAATTTTTGTTGTTAACTGAGTAATATAATATACCTCGCCTCAACACCACTCTGCATTAAGCGCATGTCCTCGTACGAATTAAGAAATCAGACAGAAAGTGTAAGCCAGCCCCACGCTACCTACCCAATCAACCAATGGCGCCAGTATCTTTCGCGGCCGGCTCTAAGCGCGTTGCGAACCCCACCAGTTTATCACCTAACCTACATCGTTCTTGAGAGAGGATGGAGTTGTGGCTTGATGCAGAAGACTGACGTTGATGTGTCACATCATGTTTAAGAGTTATCAAGAGGGGATAACGGATTATCTAATATCCGAGTATTTGTTTATTAAGTTTGGCATATCCGAGTATGCATGCACTCTTTTCTCCGCCCAACTTCTGGCTCAATCACAACGTCTCTGCCTAACATCAAACAATTCTGATTTCTGTATGCATCTATAGTAACGTAACGCTCCTTTCAACCCCACTAGCAATCTAACTAACTTATGAGAATAGATCATGGATATATGTGAGCGGGCACAAATCTTTATTGAAAAGGATGACGACTGCATTTTCGATCATACAAAACTCATTATCAAAGGGGAATCGGGGGAATACTTTTTCGCTAAAATCGAATATCGCCTTCCTCTCTCCTCCCCAATTGATGTCTCTGGATTGGAACTTAAACCGATCCCCCCCGAAGATATTTGGCCGCAATATGTCTCATCCTTAACTCGAGCCTCAGAGCCGTTGCCTGCGGAGTGCTATGTGAAGCGACCGAGTCTCCTGCATTATGGCAATGGTGGAACTAAAGAAGACATCAGCAATCAGGTTTTAGGCGAAGCGAAAGTATGCGAAATCTTACGAACTCATCCACATCCTAATATTGCCAGATATCTGGGATGTATGGAGGTCAACGGTAGAATCCATGGCCTTTGCTTCACCAAATACCGCATGACTCTTGCAGAAAGGATCAAGATTGGGCCACCTCTGAATACAGATATTTGTCTACAAGATATCCAGGACGGCATTCTTCACCTGCACAAGTTAGGCCTCATTCACAATGATATCAATCCAGGCAACATTATGGTGGACGGAAATGACAATCCTGTTATTATCGACTTTGATTCGTGCAAACGAGAGGGAGAAGAGCTTGATAAGTCAGGCACCCCGGGATGGGCGTTGGAGAGAGCACAATACGCTACACGTGCGAACGACTTTTTTAGTCTCTCCAAGCTTCGAGAGTTTTTTTTTTTTTTTGGATAGAATTGAGGTAATGAGTGCTTGATACATGCGAGAGGAATGACAGACAGAATGATCGACCTCCAGTTAGAAAATCAGGGGTGATAAAAAGAAGGTAGGAATGAAAAAACCATCATGATGCAGCTTGATGGTGCCGCCCAGTGAGTGCCTGAGCAAAGAAGAGAAAATGGGGGAAACAACCCCGAATAGAGAGCGACAGTTCCTGGCTCCTGATCTGATATTTTGCCCAACGCAGAACATGCCAGAACGCGGATTGCGACAATGATAAGTGAAACACTATGTCTCTGATGATCAGTATTATTTTAGTATTTGGGGTCTTACACTCACCTTCCTACTTCTTCGGGGGAACGTAACTGTCAGACCACTTGCAAGCTTTTCC
Organism: Fusarium devonianum; assembly: GCA_017140155.1. Classification (NCBI taxonomy): domain Eukaryota; kingdom Fungi; phylum Ascomycota; class Sordariomycetes; order Hypocreales; family Nectriaceae; genus Fusarium; species Fusarium devonianum. Next base: position 57,242 of record JADBHU010000379.1, on the reverse strand, counting down.
GCCGCAGTCCAAAATCTTGGACTTATATGTAGACCCATCCGCTCGTTTAAGCGTTCTCCAATCGCACAAATCAACCAAGATCTGCACTTCGTCTGCGGACATTGTTCAAGCTGGGATTGCTAAGACTTAGAATATATCGGGGATCTTATTCAAAGTTTGATGCTGAGGATGGTGGGAGGTTGTGACTGTATTGAGAAGGTAAAGCATTGCTCAGGAGGTTGGGCGACTACTAGATACTTATAGATGGGTTTGTAGCATTCGTTACAAGTGGAGTTTGTAAGATATTGCGTACACAACTTAAGGCAGTATGGAAGGCACCCAACCGACATAACGAGAAATCCTTGTAGACCACGAAGACTTGGGTGATCTACTTGCTCAGTGGGCTTATTTCGTTGAGAGTAGAACCGAGGTTTGGAGGTTGCAACCCCAGGTATGCCTTGGCAATGTGCCACCTTCGGTGCCTCAGTTCACCACGCAAGAACATAACGCCTGGGGTGCGAGATATTTCGCGCCGCAACAATGCAGGAAAGGGCGCTATGAGCCAATGAGCTTGATATACGTGCCCCAGCCCCTTATCTTACCGCATGAGACGCGAGGCACCTTGATATTCACTTTGTTGTCCGCCCTACCTTCCATCCTGCCATCCGTTCTGCCAACCGTCCCGCCATCCATTCTACCAACCGTCCTGTCATCCATTCTACCGACTTACACATTGCTTAAGTCTCGAAAGCCTTGGACACATAATGCGTGGTACTGTCGAAGACGTCCACGTATCCCAGCCAATTCCACAACACCGTATCGCCACGCCTTCCCTGGCTCAACTCAGCAGCCTTACGGAGATCGTGAACAACCAGCCACAGTGTGGGGGAATTATAGTGGCATACTCCATGATCGTGACCCTCGGAATCGTTGATCCGCTTCCTTAGCCGAGCGACGTTGCACCATCACATCATTGGAGGTGCAAGTGACGTGAGTAAGGGGGTCGAAGATGGCGGATTTTGGATTGAAACGGGTAAAGAGGGCGCTGTATCTAATGGGAGGGGAATGCAAGCAAGTCCAGATTGCGGCGCTGCCAGGCTTGACTCTGAGAGGAAGCTGGCGTTGGTCGCCAGGAATAAAAATCTTGGAGTGGGTATAAAGCGTGGCTAGGTAGCCGGAGTTGTGCTTGGGACTCCAGAGCGTCCTAAAATTCGGCTTACAATACCTCATAATTTACTGTTTATATTAAGTGCAATCTCTGTGGCAAAAATAAGGGAGGATCTAGCTTGTAATGCCTGCCTAGCCTCTCTTTATGGTGCCTCTTCATCCTGCCTCGCATTCAGCGGAATCATCAGGAAAGGATCTCGAAAGCGTTTTTGCTGAACAGTCTTCGATCTCCGTTTTGGCTCCATCATACTTACTCGTATCATCTTCACTACAGACCTAAATCCACATTCTACCAATGCGGTGAGAAAAGGAGCCCCGACGGTCAGCTGAGCGTATCCGTAAAGTAGGGCGATCACCTCGTGCGATCATGCGTTTAAGGCCAAACTCGAGTAATCTCGAGCTATCATTTGGAGCAACCCGGTTTCTTCCTTGTTAGATGAATTGGTTTGATAGCTTAAAAGCAGTCTTGGGATTAGAAGAGGTGCTGTTACCGTCGAGTTACAACTGGGAGAATCGTTAAGTTCAGTGTACATATCTCCTTTGATCTCCGTGAATGGTTTCCTCTTCAATTTGCGGCGCAACAATCCATGCTCGAAACCATCTGATCTGCCTCCCTGCATGTGAAAATGAACGCTTTGTAATCCTGAGTGTTTCTGGTGAAGCTACTCAAGGGTGTTCGCTGGATTGATTGTCATCACACAACTGAGCCACCGAAAGGGTGCTCTGGATTCGAGCCTTCCAGTTACAAGAGTATTTATGAACAATGCATTAGCTCTGACGGTCGATCAAGATGATAGTCTCATAGCAAAAAACTTGCCACCACATCTAGTTATATGGTGACATGATGCCTAGTGTTCTGGTAACTCTCCGCGCTCATTCTAAACATGTGCCTCGATCCAACTCGTCACGCAATTTGTTCAATCTTTAGGCCTGGAATCTGTTCAATTCTGCACTATGGCGCATCTATAACATGGTTTTACGCCCTTCTGCCAGCCAGCATACTCGTTAGGTTGTAGCCAGGTCCCCTGCAAAGCTGAGCTACCTCTTAACTGCGAGCGACTTCCCTGTTCGCGTTCCGTCCCGGCTTCTGAACTTACTGATATTTATTTTCGGGATTCATCGCTATAATCTTAGTGCGATTGCCACCAGGTTGGCGCTTAGTTATCCGCGCTCTCAATGTCGCCATTGTCCGCCCGCGAATGCAGCACGTTGATACCACGAAGTTATACAATTGACTCCACGTTTTTACGCCGTTGCCAATTTGTGTTAAACGAAGTCAGATCGATCAGAGGGGACTAATTGGTATAATGAACTCATGCGGTGTGCACGGGATCGCCCGCGGCTATTTGATCCAGTCCATTGACTGCACGTATTATCAGATTCACCAGACTCGAGATACGATACCATATGGGAGAGCATCGTATGAATATATTTAGTAAAGACTTACATTGTAAACCCGATTTTGATAACCTCCATAACTCAAATATGTGGTCTGCAGATAAATAATCCAGCATATCAAGCGACCCTAGTCCATAGAGGAGATAGTGCCCGATGGATAACACGGCACAGCTACCCTGAAAATATGGCTTAAGCTTTGCCTGACCTCCGCAAACGTGGAGTTCAAATCCACGTCTAGACCTCAAGCAGCAAACACGTCCGCGAATCGAGCGCGAACCATCGTATTATCTGTTCGGCGGTCCGATAACCCCCCTGTGGCAACAATTGCGCCATTCGCAGGAGCAAAGACGATGGAAAAGAAAAAGAAAAATACGAGTTTCCAGGGCTCACCATTCCCGTCCGCTTGTGAAACTTTCCTTTGTTTCTGCAACTAACTAGCTTACAGCAACGCGAACTACAACGCACCAGGATGACTGGCATACTTCCAGGCGACAAGTCGGTTCTTTCGGCGGGCGTCTACGATCCAGACGTGCGGCCAGCGTCGCCAGATGCTAATCCCCGCGATGGCGACCAGAATGCCGACCTGGTCACTGCCACCGAAGAGCGAAGCCTCCAGCGAGGCCTGCTCGAGCGGCATCTATCAATGCTTGGCATTGCTGGCGCCATTGGAACGGGGCTCTTCCTAGGACTAGGCCAATCTGTGCAGACCGGCGGGCCGTTGGGCGCTCTGCTCGGCTACATCACCATTGGCCTGGTTGTGTGCGCCGTGCAGTTTGCGCTCGGTGAGGTTGCTGCTCTGCTGCCGGTTACAGGAGCCTTTGTGCGGCATGCAGAGTTCCTCGTCGATCCGGCCTGGGGCTTCGCCATCGGCTGGAACCTCGTCTACGGAAACGTGCTGTCGATACCCTCCGAGATCACCGCCATCTGCGTTCTGTTCGAGTTCTGGACCGACATCAACCCGTCGCTCTTCATCGTCATATTCATCCTCTTGACCGCTGTCGTCGGCTTCGCGTTTGTCCGTGTCTTTGGAGAGGTCGAGTTCTGGTTCGCCCTCCTCAAGATCTTGCTGGTCGTCTTCCTCATCATCCTGGGCCTGGTCATCAACCTGGGAGGCGTCCCCGGCACGCCACGCATTGGCTTCAGATACTGGAAACACCCGGGACCCTTTGTCGAGTACATCGCGACCGGGAACTGGGGCAAGTTTCTCGGATACTGGTCCGTCATGACGAGCGCCGTGTTCTCGTTCGCCGGAGTCGAGTCCATCGCCATGGCCGCCGCTGAGACGCGCAACCCGCAGAAGGCTATTCCCAGGGCCTGCAAGAATGTCTTTATTCGCATCATCGTCTTCTACGTGCTGTCTATTCTCATCGTTGGTATGTTGGTCAGGAGCGACGATCCGCGTCTGAATGACTCTTCTGGATCTGCGGCCCAGAGTCCCTTTGTCATCGCTGCATCGGCTGCTGGCCTACCCGCCATCCCGTCTGTTGTCAACGCCGTTGTCATCACTTCTGCGTGGTCCGCATCGAACCAGAGCCTGCTTGCCGGTACTCGTGTCTTGTACGGTTTGGCCCTCAAGGGCCAGGCACCCAAGATCTTCCTCCGAACAACCTCATGGGGTACGCCCTACGTCTGCGTGCTCTTCTTCACCTTGTTCATGTTCCTCAGCTTCATGAGTCTCTCAAGCGGAGCTATGACGGTGTTTTGGTGGTTAGTTGACCTGACCGCGGCTGGAGTTTTGGTCTCCTGGTCAGCTATTCTACTCAACCACATTCGACTGCGGCTCGCCATGAAGAAGCAAGGCATTCCCATTACAAGCCTCCCTTGGCATAATTCGTGGACCTGTAAGTTACAGAGGCGAAACAGTTACCAATGCAGAATCGACTGACCGCTGAGCGTAGTGTATTCTTCATTTGCGGGCCTCTTTATGTGCCTGACAATCCTCTTGACCAGCGGTTTCACCGTCTTTACCAAGGGTAACTGGGATTCTGTATCGTTCGTTTCCTCGTATTTGTAAGTATATTCTCCCCAGCTTCGGTATGTAGTGTTGCTGACCCGAGTGCAGAGACATCCCTCTCGTAATAGGCGCATATCTCATCTGGAAGTTCGTGAAGAAGACCAAGATTGTGACGCTATCAGAAATCTCACTTCAAGATGCTTTTAGACAGTCAGAAGTTGACAGGGTAAAGGAAGTGTAGAGCTGTTCAAGAATTATTGTTCATTGGTGTGTTTGAATGCGTTTACTTAGACTCATAGAGCAAGAAAGTTTCAGAAGCAGCGGATTCAGATGAGGATGGCTCTTAGATTCGTATCCGTCCTAACCAGTCTTTTCTTCGTACACAGCGCCGTTCACCGTCGAAATGATTCCAAGATTCAGCTTGATTTAATTCGAGACGTTTGAAGTAACTCGTAGTACATACATAGTCTTGGGAAGGAGTTGGGGAACCTCAACCCGGCTCTCCAATCTTTTTTAAAATATTTGAACTCGGTATCAAATCCCTATGCAAAACCAGCCCTTTCGTTGCGTTCTTTAGTTCCTAGATTGCCGTTGTTTCACACACACATTGTGCCAATACAGTAGATGTTTACGGGCAGGCAATAATGCCGATATCAGAGTGCGCTTGAAGTATCACGTTGAAACAAACAAGATAGCAAGGACATCTGCTTCACAATATCTACGTAATATGTGTCACAAGAGACTTCGCGCAAGACCACCTGCGAACGAGGTCGTGTTTGACACAGCCTAAGTGATTCTTGACAAAAGCTCTCAGGTCGTCCGGGCCAAGCGATCTCGCAACTTCCAGCTTCATAGACTGCTCTTATAGGACAAGACTATCGCCATATCGAAGTATTCTTGTGTTTCTTACGTTAGTTCAATAACTATGAAAATAACTATGAACACTATAGATCCTTCTTGTCCTTCGCTTGATTCAGAGAAAATTTTGGGTTTAGCCTTGTTCGACAGTGTCATGTTGTGTAAGTGCCTCCCGTTGATGCTGAACTGTGTAGAGGCTGACCATCTCCACGACACAGAAGCCATCAGACCATCACTGTCCTTCATTACCTACAGGTAGACAAAAGGCAGATAGCCTAACACCCGATCATCTCTGGTTGACGAAAGCAGTGGACTCGGTTACACTTGGCCTGGAGTTGGCCAGATCATCTCCCCAGCCTCGACATAACCTTCCCTGTCCCTCATGGCGGCCGACCTGAAGAAGTGTCAAGTAGTAACTCAGAGAAACGAAGCTTGATGTTTAGGCTTTGCAGATCAAAGTGCCCAGTATGGTCAGGATGGTGGAATGGGACGGTTCTGGACTCCTCTTCTGGTGACACCAAGGGTAGCGATGACCGCAAAGTCAAATCATGTTATCTGACACTTTGGAAGTCTCACTGGCCTTCCGAAACACGTCCGGGTATAAGCAGACTCCTGACTGCAACATCAGCAGCGCCATCATTTCAATTCAAAGGGCTGTGGAATTATCAACAGCCGCATGCAGCCAGTCAGCCATTCGTCGGCAACATGGGATGCGACGCAAGTTGAAACAGGCACGGAAGTCTTTTGGCAAAGAAGCTATTTTGACTTGCGAGCCAACGAACTCTGTTTCGGCTACCAGAGTCTATGTTGTATCACGATTATTCGATAGAGTTGCAACGGGGCACCTCCTTCAATCAAACTCTAGAAGCCCGGTAATCCAATAACTTACAAGAGCCGAGGTGGCTGACTATTCGGAATCCTCTTGGCAATCACGCGGAATGAGTTGTCTCGCTATGTCAACAATAACCCGGACTATGGCTTCAGTCCGTCTCCAACTGGCGTCGATCTGGTCCACGGTTGGAAAGCCTTGATTGTAAACCGCCTCTTCCAGCCCCCCTAGGATGCTATCTCCAAACTACCAACATGCCCCCTATGACTAGCCGAAGTCAACAATGGCTGCTCGCAATGACGGCTCATAGAGCTATGATACGCCAGAGCCAGCGTCATGGCACTAGCCTCCCGCCACTCGGGAACCCAAGTCTCCTCCAAGCCCGGCCGCGTGCTTGACTCGCGCATGCGGACGTGACCTTTTGTTTGCCAGAGACTATCGTTTCTCCCCTAACAAGAAGAAGAGGTCCTAGCTCAGGCCCAAGCTCTACCCATCGAACGGCAAATCGACATTCAAATCAAAGATCGTCCCCTTTTCTGCACGATGCTTCCTAGCGTAGCTGGGAACTTGGAGCCGCCTCATCCGCCGCAAGGCCTAGAACAGACAGATTGATGCGGTTTCCCCACTCGAACGTCAGCGCTGCGCCGAGTCATCCAAGGCCAAAATGGACTCTTCAGCTACTGCACGGGTATCCATTGATCACCCTGGAGAAGCTACAAGTGCCTTGCTTGCCAGGAGTCTTGACGTTATCGCGCAGCAAGATGGAGACAAGAGAGAGCAACATCTGTCGCCTGAACGCAGGGGTGCTGCAAGTTAATCTTTGACAGCAAGCCCGTGGCATCATGATTCTCGGCGCCATCCGGGGAAGCTTGTGGCCACTGGGCCACAGCCCGGAGTGGGTGTTGAGAGTCACATCTGCCGCAACTCAGTTGCTTCTGTTAGTTAGCTCCCATGCGCAGTATGTTTCTGCATAAGCTTCTGATTCTCCTCCGTAGGTTTGCGGAGCTGATGGGCATTCTTGAGTTGATGATGACTTTGTTGGTCAACCTCCCTAACTGAGTAGCGAAAAGGCTTGGCTTTGTGCTAATGCCAGTCAACTGTGGCTTGAGCATTGTCTGTAGGAGATGATAGTTCACAAGCCCAAAGTTGATTGCCCAACCTCGAAACTAACAAAGACTCCCCCAAAGGTTCACAAACGCCACCAGCTTTGAGTGGCCTTCTCGGGGGCTTGGCTCCTCTCCCGTGGTCGCCACGCTTCCGAGCATTCCAGTCTCTCTCTCGCTCCGTCAACTCTACTTGTCGCCATCTCCCCCAACCCACCACCACCATTACGCAACAGACACCACGGCCAGACTTGGCGCCCTGTGCCTCAGATCCACATGTCGTAGGCCCCAAACTGTGATCGACGCTCTGGCGTCCCCGTTAGTCCCCTGTATCCCGCCAGCGCACAGACGTGTCCACCAATCGCTTCCAGACCACTGCGGTGGAATCGGTGGGCGAGGCTTGGGATTAACCGGCTTGAACTGGCAAAAGAGGCTTTCTCGCTTGTGGACGCCCGCTTGAGATGATGGGTCAGATATTGGCGCGAGCGCGAGATCATGCCTCCATGCCTCCCAAGTTTGACGAGAACAGTCAGACGAGAGAGCCCCCCCGAGGCTTGCGAGATTAGACTCAGAGTTTCCGTAGCCGAAACACACGAGACAAACGAAAACTCGTGGCTTTGAGTTTTTGGCGTCAGGTTTTTGCTCTTGATCCGCCCGTGTTGGTCTCCCCCCAAGAATGCCAGAGGGGAATGCCATCTTGACAGCACATGGGTATCCGCCAAAAGCCCCATCTCGCAGCGAAAACGAGGAATGCGACGCCGACTCAGCTACCATCATGAGGTCCGTGACAGCGTTTCTCCAAACATTCCACACACTCGAAACAAGAGGTGGCTTGCAACCTTCAATCCCAGAGGAGCCTACTTTCCAAGCCTAATCAAGGTAAAACAAAAGGGCTCCATCAAAGTAATCACCGGACTCTGTCACCAGCGTAACAACTACAGTACATAGCCTCCCGGGGAATGTTTTACCTTTGCCAACGCCTCATATTGGATCCCGCCCACATCACGACGTGCGCTGCGGCAGTTCATTTCATGCAAATGGTGGCTTGGGTCCCCATTTCCCACTTCCCCTCTATCGAGTTTCAGCTCCGACGAAACGCTGGTCCAAAGGATCTCTCTCTCTGCATCGTGGCCCTGAGACACATGTTGGGCTCTTTCATTAGAGGCAAGACAACGGCGGAGTGGCCAGAAAACTATCGATCCATTCGCGCCCGTTATTTACTTGTTTTTTTCTTCTTGTCTTTCTTCTTTTCTTTTTCGCCTTGCCAATTGCGCGCCGTTGGATCAAGATTACTTGATCCGATCCCCTTCCTTGCAGGGCAAGGGTGCAGAGGGTGCAGAGTAATCGTCCCATTGTCCCATGTTCTGTCTCACCCAGAAGAAGTGACCAGGTCATGGACTTTGAGAGGTAACATGCTGGAACCGGAGTGTGTAGCAAGTCTTGCAATGAACCCGGCACTTTATCTGACTAGTCTAGTCTTAATCGTCAGGGGGGATCACCAAGCGTGTACCACTGTAAACCTGTATGATTAATCGTAAACGGCGTGTGTGCTGTGTTATCCCCGTCCGGTGATCCATCACCTGCAGCGCATGTCTCTTCACCTTGAAATGCTCCTGTTGCGCTGCTGCGTGATAAGGCTTTGCAGTTCAACTCGCCCAGTGAGATGATGCCTCAGCGTCTATCACCAACAACCACCCAAAACTATTCAAGCAAGTTGCATCACACAAACGTCCCATCGCCCCAATAATCGCCTCTCGCCCATCACGCTACGCTACCCTCCCCCCAAGCCATTCCGCCTCACCTTTTGCTGCCACCGAGCCCTCTGATTCGTCCCGTCACAGGCACACACCTCTCTTCGTTCCCATTCTCCACTCCACCATCTTCTTCTCTTTCTAAGCCAAACCGGAAAAAGAAAAGACCCCCCCATGTCGCAATGCAATGCCGTTCGCCTTGTTCTTGTTTTTTCCTCCCCTTGGCAACCCCCCTGCCTATTGGTCACCATATTTCCGCCTTGTTTTTTTCTTCTTCTTCCTGCTCACAAGCGGCGCAACGGCGCCCCACGGGATGGGGATGCAACTGTCCAATCTCGTGGCAGCCCGGGACTATCGGGACTAGGTCTGCAGTGGCCCTGTATGATAATGTTGTCTCGTTGCTTTTTTACCTCTCTCGTGCATGCTAATTCTGCAGGTTCTACAACGGGCGTCGTAGCGTGACGCTCTGAACGGGGGTGAAGCTCTAGAATGCCGTAGTCTCAGATGATGAGTTCAGGAGTTGTGCATCACTAGAGGCAGCCGTTGGCACACCGTAGAACTCGTCCAAGGTGAATGTGGTGCTGTCTGGCTCTGCGTTCATGATCCCGGCACTTCAGTGTTGCATTTCCTGGCTGGTCGAGTGATGCCCCAAGTGCAGGCATCCAAATCAGTCATAACTGATATCACTAAGCACTTTGTAAGATAATGGCGGCATCGAGGCAATATGTGAGGTTTCTTAATGCTTGTATTTTGTTCATCATTTGCTTGATCGGCGAATGCATTCATGTGCGAGGTGCCGTCTTTCCCTCTGTAACGTAGGATGCGCTGATCTCTGCGCAATATGGCGATCTCTGCGCAATATGGCGATCTCTGCGCAATATGGCTATCGTGCCATGTCCTCTCCGTCTCTAAAATCTTTTACAAACTCCTCTCAGCAAGTCCCTGATCCCAGTTTTATGTCCGGTTGCAAAGCAGAAATGAAGGGCTCCACCATATCCGTCGTATCAAAGCGAATGTAAAAGAAAATATGGCATCCTTAATCCTCCCATTTCTAGCGAAAGGCGCCTCCGGATGATGGGGAAAAGTGGTGATGATTAAAAAAAAAAAACATGTCGTTCCATCTTGAGCGGATCGTCCCAGAAGAGTGGAATCAGAAAGGATCCAGAAAGAATATCGCCAGTAGACAACAATGCCGGACGGGGGAATTTGATAACCAACAGCAACTCCGTCTTCAAGATCTTTGCAAAGACAAAATGCCCCCCACAGTAAAGGTTCCGCTGCGCCTAAACTTCATGCTTCTACAAGAGCCGTCTTCTTGCCATTCCTCATAAAATATCCTGAATAAATAAAGAAAACTCCTCGCTTTTTGAATCAAGATTTTGCCAGATAGAAAAGATAAAACATAGAAAAGAAGAACCAAACAAGGTCGGGGGGTCCAGGTAGATACACGGCCCGAAAAGAAGACAGTCCCGGACTTTCATTTCAAAGGGTCGTAAAGCGGTTTTTTTGGTAGGCGTGATATTTGCACCACTGTTTGGGTGCATCCAATATGTCAGCCCCTCGGTTGAGTAAATGTTGCCAAGGGCCATATTAAAAATGTCGAGTAATGTCCAAGGAAGTAGAGAAGAATCAGACAGGGGCCTCGGCTGATATTGCTGGCCTGGGAAGTTGTGTAAGGCGTAATGGCATAGAGCTCCAGAGACCAGTGGAGATCTAATAGCAGCCTTGAAACGTAGGCATCAAAGGGACCTGTTGATGAAAGGGTACATGGTGCTGCAGCATCGGCACCTGTTGAACGTATTTTACCATATCCCAGATAGGGAAGTATGACTTGGGTTGACAAGGAGCATGGACTTGTAGCGGAACCTGCTGGCAGAGCATGGGCTGAGGGGGCATGGCCACTGGCGCCTGTATGGGGACGGGCCCAGAGTACTTCTGGGGCACGAATTCCTGGCTGTGGCAGATGAGTTGGTGCTCTTTGTGATCCTCGGTGTCGAAGGCATGTGGGAGGAACTCCGGAGGGGTCTGAGGCATCTGGCGCTCCTGGTCAAATTCATCATCCAGGTCGTCAATCGTTGAGCCGCTCGAGGTGAGCGAGCCCTCATCGTCGGAAGAGGAAGCGGGCGACAGAGGTGAGTCGTAGTCGTAATCGTCGATGATAGCATCCTCGGAAGAAACGTATTCAGTGATGTGGTGGTCATAAGTGGCCGGAGTGGTCAACGGTGACATGGACGACATCGGCGGCATGGTGAACCTGGAGCAGGCCATAATCCTGGTTCGGAGCTCAGAGAGAGAGATCCGCTGCTCGGGGATGGGTTCGAATATCCGTCCCAGAATGTCGTTCAGTTCATCCGACAGCGGGAGGATTGTCTTCAGGAAATCTCTGGATCCGGCGTAGGCACGGTAAGTAGAATCCTGGAACGAGGCTTGCTTCCATGGGTTGCGTCCACAGGTGAGGTTGACGAGGATAACTCCAAGGCTCCAGACATCATTGGGCGCACACATATAGTAAGGTTTCCTTGCAGAGGGGTCCAGGCATTCTGTGAGGGAGGAAAGAAAAAGAACGTTAGTTGTCTGCGAATGAGTTGAAAACGAAAGTCAAGGCATGAAAGGGATCAATCAGTTCAAGAGATGAGGGAGAGGGATATGTACCTGGACTCATGTAAAAGGTGGAACCGCATCCGTAGTCCTCGGATCGATCATCAGATGTAGCAAGACCAAAGTCTGCCAGCTTGACGGTGTCTCCGTGGTCTGTCACCAAGATGTTCTCCGGCTTGAGGTCCCGGTGGTAGATTCCGAGGTTGTGGCAGTGTTCAACGGCATCCAGGATTTGAAGAAAGATATTCCTGGATAGTTCATCCTTACCAACATATTGACCGCGCTCCGTGATATTCAAGAAGAGATCGCCCTCAGGGCAGTACTCGAGAATAACATAGATGCAGTCGGGATCATTCACAATCTTGAGCATCTGGACCACATTGGAGTGTTCTGATGCCTTCCAGTGAAGACGGATCTCGCGTTGTTGGTAGGCAAACTGACGGACTTCCAGTGGGGTTCCATCGGCGTTGAACTTGCTGAGGCACTTGACGGCGTACTTGCCTCCTGTCTTGAGGTCGACAGCGAGGTAAACAACACCATATGCACCGGTACCAAGAATATCAGTCAGCTGGAGAGTGCCCTCAAGCACCCGACCTAGCCTCGCCTCCGGAGCAAGAGGGATGCATCGAGCGGGCTGGAAGTGTCGCGGCGCATAGTGCTGCTGGACAGCGCACTTTGAGTTGTCGAATCCAGGAGACGCCGGAGGCGTTGGGTAACCGAACGGGGCATGTTGCTGCATGTTATAGGATGATATAAAAGGGTCCTTGGGTCTTGAGTTGTGATCCTGGGTCCGGGGATAGGTCCAACGGCAAGAGCTTCAAAAGGAAAAAGAGAAAACACAAGAGTATTTTCCAAGCGGCCAAAAAGGATCCTGATCCAAGAGTCCAATGGGTTCAAAACTCCTGCGGGTTGAAGTTGTCGTGAGGTGGGTGAGGTTGTCGTGATGAATCCCGAGGGCCGAATCAACGGGTCGAGATAGGCAGTTAGGCAAAAATGTTGGTTTTGGTCTGTCGCCTTCCAGTGAGTCCAATGTTTGTCGATGTAGGAAGATGGGCGGTTGACAGGACCGAGGAGGCGACACTAGGAGTGGAAGTGGGAGTCGGAAGGAGTGTCGTGAAAGTGGTGATAGAGAGTCGCTCAAGCTAGATCCATCGGGACGTCGAGATGGGCAGAGTCCAGTAGATAAGCTAACGTCTCTCGTGCCAGGCAAGGCGAGCGAGAACGAGACACTTGAGGATACGTACCGCAACACGCCTCAGGCTTGGATTGCGTGGAGCACCCACGCCAGGGAGGATCCACCGCTTCATCAGACCCTAGTCCAGTGGGAGAGATTAATGACATGGGGCTTGTCTTGGCCTCGTTGTGCGTTAATGCTCCGCCGACTCCGTCTATTCTTGTCATGCACAAGTCTGAGAAGGTGTGGAGCCAAGGGGGGCGCCAGAGAAAGGCTCGCCTGGCTTGAGGCGCCTTGGGGCGTCCACTAGCTCGACAGGGATGGGGCCATGGTGATGCTAGGCAATATACGAAGAGGCAAGGATCCATCAGCTCTGACGCAGCGGAATAAAGTGGTTCGCTGTGTCACTCCCTCCCAGGCCAGGCTGGCAAGTACCGCAAGTCAGGCCCTCTCAGCACTAACGCCATCCCATCGGCCCACCGCCAGGCCACCCGTCCTCGTCCAGTCAGGAGGACGCTGGGCGGCTGGGCGGCGATGGTGGTGGCAGATCTCTGGCGACATGGGCGGAGAGGTCGGGCGTTTGTGTGCATGCAGAGACTGGAGAGGCTCTCATCGCCCTGCGGGTATCCATCCGTTGGCACGCTTGGTGGTGCGCTGTGTGGTTCTGCTGACACCCCTTACTGCGTACTGCCACCTGTTGGAGACACTTTTGTGCCGTGCCGTCTTGTGTTGCGTGTCCCCTTGACGACAAGAACTTGCTTCTCCCCGTTGTGCCCGTCAAAGGCCCCCCTGCCTGACTCCCCTCCCTCCACCGTCGGGCGAATCGTCATAGTCGACAGCCCCGTGACGGATCACACTTTGCTTTGGCTTCCTTGCCCGCACCAAGCTCGGCCATTTTCTGACTTTGCCTCCGTCTGTGATTTGTCCGCCCCGGCCGGCGCGTCGAGGCGGGCAGGAAGAGGCCTCGGCGCCCCGTGTAGGACGATTACTGTAGTACACTACACATCTTTGATGGCCGCACACAGAGTTTGAGTGGAGGCAAGTCCGTCGGTGTTTCTCTTAAACATACTTTACCCCGACTCTTGCGTAGCGACAGCAGCTGGAACGGAGCAGCAAACCTTGCTGGCTGGAATCCTCGACGAACAAAAAAGGAACCTGGCAGTGCAGCGAGCGATTGGCTCGTGGCAATCGCGGGCGGGCGTCTGCTGTGGCGCTTGGCGACGTGTTTGTGGAAAGGAATGCATGAATATCATGGAGTTGAGACCATCTGCATCGCTCTGCGTGCAGCATCCGTGCCTCAGGATCTCGAGAGGCGCTTCTTGCTTGCTGACGAGAGCGCCTAACCAACCAGCCCTGTGGGCAGCAAAATAATCCAGACTGGTTTGGCTGTGGAGTACCGCTATTCCACGTCTCGTTTATTTGGCAGCCCCCTAGCCAACCTCCTTCTGCCTCGTCAAGCCGCCAGCCAGGGGGCTGAGAATGTACCGCTCACTGGTGCAGACGCTGGACGGTGCAGATCACTACGGCAAATGGGGCCCACCTGGATGAGGATCAACGAGATGAGGACGGCGCCGTCGGCAGGATGCATCTCTGAGGCTTGAGCGCATAAGCGGGACGGATAGGCGCTGGACACTTCTGAATGCCAGCTGTGGTGCTCTGTCTTACTTTGGCCTCGCCCAAGTGCCAGATAGTAAAAAGGTTTGCTTGTGTTGAATGCACTGTCGATGAAGCAACCTTAGTGGCTGAATTTGAACATGTGCGAACCCAGTCACCACTTATGCGAGTGCCTGCCCAGTGCTGACTGAGCTTTGATTGGTGTAAGGCAAAATGCCAGATAGAAGTAACATGTTTCCTTTCTCAAGCTCGAAGCAGGATTTGCCGGTTCCGGTGGGCTGATCTCTGAAGCAACTGTGTTACTCTTCGTATCTCTGTACGTTTCGCTCTCAACTCTGGTGAATCTTTGCGGTTTTGGTTGTAAGCAACAACGTGAGACGAAAAACCCAGCGTTGACATCTGATATCAAACAAGAACTTGTCGGGATGATGATATGTCGCCCTTGTCCAACACTGGAGTGAAGACAGCCGTGCATCCGATATCCAGCTGGTTGTCTCTGCACGTATCCTAACGGCATTTCTAGGGAAGGCCTCAAACATTGCGCCAACCCGCTGTTGAACGGTAGCATGGACGACACCGACCCTGGCTTATGGATGACCCGATGCAGACGGTTGCAGGGCTGTTGTTTTGATTGGTGCTCGCTCCCGGGGTCCAACCTGCGCACAACCTGCCACGACAGGACGAGTGCGACCCAGTGGTCCCAAGACACAAGCCACAGGTCCTTTTACTCGCGGTGAGATGCATGATGTGTGTCTGTATCCACTGTCTCTGTGAGCTGTGAGCTGCGGGAGCGCAGACTCTGGGATAGTGAGGCTGTCTAGTGGGCATCAAAAAATACCAGTCTTGGAAGCGGCTACAGCACTATTAGGAAATCAACAGACATGCCTTACTTACCTACATCTTATTCGGGTTATTATAATCAGCCTACGAAGTCTACACAACCTAATATCTTCAGAAGCAATATCTATATCTCATTAGTATGTAACTATGAAAGAACTCAGGTAACTTCGTTATTATCATGCCTGGAGGTCAAAGCTGGGATTCTCTGCCACCAATGAGATTGTCGTTGAGAGACAGGTAGTTGAGGAGGCGTCCAATGAGAGGCTGTGGAAGGCCAGGGGAATGCCTGACTGTTGTTCACACGCTGTATAATCAACTGCCCGTTGACAGCATGGGGATAAGAATATTGATGTTAATGCGAATGGGTCAATGATTGTGTGTTTCTGCTTGCGAGTTTGCCGTCTCTCATCAACAATGCCGCCCGCCCCGGCTACGGATGGTCTCTGCATGATATCAGCTCGCCTGGGTTTGTTGACCAGATATGTTGGCTTGCGCTGCGTGAAGCCTCTCGCTATCCTGAGCCTTGTCTCGCGCTCGCCGCTACCCTATTCCCATGTTAGTCAGTGCATGACCGAACAGCCAGAACCGCCCATCGGAGGGACACATGGATCACACGTCTGGCCCGCGCAAGCCCGCTCAAGCCTGCAGGCTGGCCTGTGATGCCTCACAGACGGGTCAAGACAATGTCTCTAAGCGTTACTGGCAGATGCCAGACGCTGTGGGACGGCTGGATCATGATGCGAGAAATAATGCGAGAAATGCACGTCGCTGGGCTGCGATGGAGAAGCCAGGTCTCAGGACAGTCTGGCATGTTTGCGCCTTGAGAAAGGCGGTCTGGCCTGTCTTGCTGCGCGTGCTCGCTCTTTCCCTCGCTCACTAAGGTATCGCCGTGATGTTAAAGATGTCCAAGCACAGACGATGCCACGTCAAATCACGAGTGGTCTAACCCAAAGGCGGCTTAGCGCCCAGGCCTCAACTCATCCATCTCCCTTCTCCTGTGACGATGTCCATTCTTTGCACTTCGTGTTCTATTACTCACAGACCAACAATAAACAATCGTTCCATGGGGCCAGGTGCTCGAACTCCACTTCACAGGCGTCAAGACACCGCGAGCGACAAGGGTTACTGTCATGGTCCACTGCTTGACCCCTACAGATGCTTGCCTTGGGCGCCATGAGATAGCCCCTGTCCACCATGGGCTCTTCCACAGGGATTCCCCTGGAATCGACCCATTTGTAACGCCCTTGCTAACGCCTTTCCAGGGCATAGAGACAGGTGAACAAGATGCACTGACTCCTCTGATGCCAAAGTGCCTCGTCAACAAGCCATCTCGTGGAGTCCGGGGGCGTCGATCATACACTCTAGCTGAAGCACGGCGCTCGCTCCAGACATTGCTTCAGGACTGTCAGGAGGGACCGCTTGTTATTGTTTCGAGAGATGCATGCCTTTGATGACGGCGACCCGCTGCTACTCTATTCCATGCACCTGCGGCATCCATCAGCAGTCCTCTGTCCTGCATTTCGTCTGCCGTGATATCCTCCACTTCGAAGCAACTCGCCAAATACGGAAGAGATTTATCCAGTTCATACATATACATGAGCTAACTATCAGGAACAGGCCCTGTCCGAAAACCTGCTCGCCGTGACTTGCCCGGGCGGTGTTAGTACGTACAGTAGCGATTTTCACCTTCTGCTCCCCACGGTAAGCTCGGTTGATCTATCGATAGTCAGAACTAGGCGTATCACAGACCACCATTGATCGCGACGAAGTTGAGCTGTTCCAGGAAAGGTGCAGATACAAGTCCTTGCGAAGGGCCAAGTTGGAGGTGAATCGAGCCAATGGGATATACCTGCGCGAGGCACACTTTACAAGTTTGCAACCACGATAGCTCCGAGTCATGATCGTGCAGCAACACCAACAGATGCGGGCTGTGGAAGACGTCAGCCGGCACTGGTGCAGCATTGTTCACACGGCGCAAGACCAAGCCTCAACGATCGGAAGATGGGGAATAGGAATAGCCATGGCGGATGAGAACCACAGCACTTCGGTGCACACCATCACGTCCCAACCCTCGGAGCCTTTGATCGTTGGTTCTTGACTTATCACCATCGCGGCTCCTATGGGGGCTGCAGCAGTGATTGATGACCTGTTTCGTGTAAAGAATCGCCTGCTTTGTCGCAGCTTTGCTGGGCGTGCCTAGCCCGATCAAGCGATCCATGCGTCTCGCCTGGGGATTGGACTCGCTTCTGGTCCGAGAAAGCGATGGAAGTCCATGGCTCAGCAGCCTTGTGGGAACAAACTCTCACCGTCTTGTCTGTCTCGGTCGCTTTCATGCATGCGCATCGATCGAGATATCGTGAACGGACTCTCTCAGCATGTTTGCCGCCCTTGTCCCAGTACTATGTATCCGTATCTTATGAGGGTTCCAATTCGCCAACCGTCTTAAACGTCAACCCGGTCACGGAGCTAAGGCGGCGCACGTTTCGCAGATTCACCGCCAGACGCTGGATGCCTGTGAACGACCACTTACGTAGAGGTCCAACGCAAGGGAAACACCAATGCAACGACAAGTGCATGAATTATTGACGACGCCATCACCGGACAAAGGGGCCACCACGGCAATGAACCCCGCCGTCTCAAACGCTGGAGCGTCTTTCCACGAAGATCTCGGTTGTTCGCCATGACTCTTATTGGCGTTGCCACTGTGGCGATCAGCCTTAGCATCGCCTCGCCTCACTCGTCGCATGGACGGTGGGCGCCGGGCCCCCCCTACGAAATGCTCTGGCCGTAGCCAAAGTCTAAATGGGCGAAGGAGAGAAGAGAGTCGAGACCCCTCAACGGCGAAGAGGCGAATCGGGCTTGTTGACTAAGAAAGCCAGCCTTAGTGGCAGAGCCCGGCCACAACTGGGTGCTTTGAAGGGTCGCGGGATAACATCCGCGGCGCCTGGAGGGCTCAACTGAAGTCGGGACCACTGCGTAGCCAACTGAATGATTGGCAATCGATTAGCCCGTTAGCCGGAGATCTTACTGTTGGGTGCTTGACCAACAACAAACGAAGTGGTTGGTGGATGCCAACCCTTTGAGGAAGGGCAGCATGAGATGCGTCACTCGTCACACTTCTGCATCCTGGGGACATCAGTGCCAAAGGTCTCAGTCCCAGCCTCAGGGATGTTGAAGCCACGTCCGTCCGGAGATAGTAAATGTATCATGTGTCTACACGTTGAAAGGAAGATTCTGCTGGGCACGAGGGCGGCAGAGATTTGGCCATCTCCTAATCGGTCACCCGTCGCCGTACCAGGTGTGGAGATGCCGTCACGGAGCGGGGCCGGGAATTGAAGACACGGAGCATCATCGCGGCTACCCTGTACTACAATATTCGAACGTCGATGAAATAGGCCATTACCAGCTGCCGAAACCTTGAGATCGGGTGCCTGTAATCATCGTGGTCACGGGAACGATGACGCGGTACCGAAGCCTGTGGTAGGTTCACTGCGATGCTTCTTTCGAGAAGGGTTGGGATGCAAGCAAACATGTTGGTGTGCGAAGCAAGACACGTGAAACACGAAAGAAAAAGCCAACCGTCACGACCGTTGCATTGACTGGATCGGCACTGATACTGGAAAAGGTTGATAAGCATCCTATATTACTTGTCCTAGCAGCGATCGCGATGAGCTGCCATGAGGCATTAACTGAGTATCTCAACATCAACCCTAGAGGTTCCAAGGGCCGCCAAATGACGGATCGTCCGAGACAAGACGGAACCACCACGACAAGCAGGGTACGCCCGAATGAGCGAACGGGAGCAAGGTAGCGAACACAAGAGGGCAAGCCATCGCTTCGACCAATGAACCGAAACTGGTTCTTTGGAGTCGACTGCAACCCACCCAGTCCAATCCCTAACTAAAGGAACCCAGATAACAACTTTCCCCTTGATCTGTCCTCCTCCACCGTCCATCGCCAGCTCGAGCGAAACACCATCGTTCCTAACGCCGATCCTGACGCACATGGCCTCCCTTTCCATCACCATGCCATCACCACTCCCGTCATCATGTCTCTACCCTGTCTCGCAGTGTATCACTATCAGGCCCCATCCCTCCCGCTCCTTGCGAAAGCTTCCACCGTGCTTCCATCGTGTCAAATCCCACCGTTTGCTGCGCCCAAGTGCGGGACCCCATCCCTCGCAGCCCAACCAGTGAGGCTGATGGCGGCCTTTGACCGTGTTCCTACTTTCTCCCTTCCTCTCCCGCTGGAGAAGGAGAGACAAATACGACCATTTGGAGGAACACAGACGTGGAGTGCTACTGGGGGACCCTGGAGCGAATAAGGGATTATCCTGGCAAGTGTCTGGGACGGTCGCTGATCAACCGCCTCAGAGCACCAAGTCGCAATTTCCATCGACGGGGCGCAAGTTGCAGGACTGTTACAGGTGTGTCTGAGCCATCAGCAGCTGGGAAGCTCGGGCGAACCGGGCGCTTCAGCAGTCCACAATCCCTCATTTGACAGCGCCAAGCAACCTCGTGTCCTTGGGTGCCAGCGCACACTACTGACCACAAGGTGGATCGCTTCACTCTGAAGAGGAAATACCGCCCGTGCAGGATCCGAAGATCTCTGTGTGAAATGAGCGCATTCTGACTCTGATGATTGGCAACGCATCGGCAATTGTCAAAGTGCGGGTCCAGATTGTGCAGATTTTTTGCGCATCTGAGTTTGCAGCAAAGGAGTTCAAGGCATTGATCATCCGCGCCTCAAACACGCATTGGCTTGTAGATGACAGAGGGCAATAGCTCGGCTGTTTCGCCTTGTCGTTGTCTGCATGCTCTGGACAACTTCGCATCCCAGCCTCGCCTTGACATCCAGCAAGTAGGATGGGGTACGTCAATGTTATTGTTCGTGTGCAACCCTGACGATCTTCTTCCCAGTGTTACCAGTCCCAGACAAACCCGATTGTGACGGGCTGACTCCGCATTCCCAGCCAAATGACTTACACAACCACACAAAGCCGTGATACATGCTGAGTCCCCCTCCAAGCCAAGCAGCGAGCAGTCAAGTACAGCATTACCAACGGACACCAAATGGGCTAGAAATGAAGTCACACGGGTGAGTTATTTCGTGCAAAAAACATGCCATATCCTTTGTGGCCAGCCTACTACGTAATGTGCTCTTGATGAAGGTGTAGTCTTGTAGCCTGGCGATGTGCACGTCTTTGTTTGATAGTGTCACCATGTCACATACATTCGGTGAGTGCCTATCAGGCTGCACAGATAATAACCAACACAAAAAGCACTACTTCACATTCATCATCAGCCTCTCACACGCAACACTAAAGATACAAACAAACACAGGCACTTGTTCGGTGCCGCAGGTGCATGCTCGTCTGCCTAACATACCCACGCTCACAAGGCATCCAGCTGTTGCAGTCTATCTGCCTCACCGCACCATCCCCAAAGCCTCGTTTAGATGCAGCTGAGATCTCAATGCTGGAGCCAACAGCAAAGCCAGGCGCCCTGCACTGATGTGACAAAGCGGGAATGCCGCATGGGTGAAGCCATGGTTCATCCCTTCACAAGGTTCACACGGCTAGAATGTACTTCAGCCGGAGGCAGATGGTCGCTTCGATCCAGATGCTCGTCCAGGTGATGCCCGTTGGACGAGCATCTGCATCGCATGGGTAACGCAGGGTTAGGTTCTAGCCTGCTTCCGAGGCCAGAACCTCCCTCGGTGCCCCGACACACATTAGCAAAGTGAGACACGATGAGGCATGTCATAAGGCACGATGGCACGTTGGAAGCACGTCCATCATGGATCCTAAATCTCCCTTTGTCTGAGGTAGTTGCATTTCTAAACAAGCTCGCTTCCGTCCCTTGATCTACCTGTTTTACATCCGTCTGCAAGCAGCGTCATGTTGCTACATGCGACTCCCTCACCGCCGCACATGCCCCGCCTTCGATGTAAAGAAGGGATGGCGAAGTGCGTCAGCAGGTGTGAGCCTCTTGTCCGGGTTGAGCGCGAGACAGTGCTCCAGGAGGTCGATGAAGTGATTCAGCTCCCTCGACTCGGCGTCGTTCATTCCGCTGGAAGCAGCTGTGAGCCTTGTCCGCAGATCGCGCGTGGGCTTCACGATGGCCATGGTGCGGACGGCAGTCTGTAAGCGCGAATGTTAGCTACCGATACCTTGCAAGGTGAGATATGACAGAAGCCATGTGAGAGAGTGGAAACGACAAGGGCTGAGAGCGCTTGCTCGACGCTGGCGGCCGTTGGGAACTGCCTGCAAGGGATGTAGGTCATCGTGGCTGAGTCTGAGGGAGAGTCCGATGTACCGAGACAGAGGCTGGCGGCGGCCGCGGCCAGATCAGCGACCTTGAAAAGGCCGCGAGTCGTTCACGTCTTGAACCTCCCTCCAGCTCCACAGCGAGTTCTGAAACCAACAAACCCCAGCGTCTCAATCTACTGACTGGGCAACGTTGACGCATCGTGACGCTTCCCCACACGGGGGCTGGGCGCTTCCGCCTGCAAGGGAGGATGGTCTCCTCCCAAGCGCTTACGTCCGCAAAGCCCCGTGACAAAACGGCCCCCCGGACATGTCGGCAAAAATAGTAGACACGCGTGGGTAGGCGGTCGCCGAAAACATGGCCAAGTGGCGCTTAGGAGTAGAGAAAAGACATGGAGGGCAGGGAAGACACAACGTGGAGGTGTAAGTGGAAATCAAAACATACCTTGCCAAGCACCTTGTCATGCTCAATACTGACAAACTGCCCTAGGTCGTCAAAATGGGCCGCTGATAGTTGACCGCGCTTGAACAGCTTTGGTGTCAATCTGCCTCGGATCTCCATGATGGCCTTGAGCATCTGGTTATTGCTATCGCCCGCGAACAGGATCTTGCCCGTGTACATCTCATACAACGTGCATCCTATAGACCACATGTCGACGGCGTAGTCGTAAGGAATTCCCAGAATAATCTCTGGTGCGCGGTAGAATCGACTGACTAAGTATGGTGTAACGTCCATATGCGCTGTTGCGGCATCGGTCTTGTCAATGGCTGTTCCCAAGTCACATATCTTGAGCACGTTGCGAGTCTCGTTTACCTACTCAAGTTAGCATGGGGACCTTCTAACATCACTCGGAGTAACTGACAAGAATGTTGTCTGGCTTGAGATCCGCATGGATGATGCTGCACTTCCGCATGTGTGCCAGAGCCACAAAGATCTGATACGCATACGCTCGCGTAGCTCCAAGGTTGATGCCCACGTTGTTGCCAAACTTGCGCAGCACTTCTCGCAGGTTCATGCTCAGGTTCTCGAACACCATGCACAGATGGCCCTTGTAGTCGAACTGACGCTCGAACTTGATGATGTGCTTTCGGTTCTCAGGATCCGCGTCGTTGAGCTTCTCCAGGATAGCGATCTCGGTGTAGCCTCCCTTTCGTAGGGCATCGTTGTTACGCATCATCTTGATGGCGACGAGCTGCTTCGTGGTAATGTCGACGGCTCGGGCCACGCCCGAAAACATGCCTCTTCCTAGTGCCGATTGAATCTGATATCGACCATTCAAGACCTCACCGATGCGGATCTTGTAGTATCCGTCCTTGTCGTCACCTTCGAGAATACCTCCTTTGACAACTGGAGCTTCAGGAGCTGTGCCGTTGCCCTGGATAGGTGCCACTGGTTCCACGGGCATGGTCGCATACTTGTCTTCGTCAAAGTCTTCGGCGAACATGTCAAAGTCGTCGTCATCATCGTCGTCTTTACCAGTCTTTTCGGTCTGCTGCTGCTCCTGCTCCTGGACCTCTTCCTGTGGCTGTTGTTCCGCTGCAATAGGATGCTGCTCACCGTGAAGTACGACGTGCCCGTATCGGAGTTCATCGCGCCGTTCGTCCTCCTTCATATCCCCGGTAGGATCGTAGTCGGCTGCAGAGGGGCCGTCCTCGTCATCTACCTGGGCCATTCCATGTGAGTTCATCAGCGCCTTGTCATCGAGAAGGTTGATCCCGCCTGGCGATGGTTCATTACGTAACCCAGGAGAGCGAGGCGATGCTATATCTGTCAAGATGGTCAGCAAGACTCCTTCATTCGAACAAGTCGACATACCAGATCGAGGCGTGCGCGGGCTTGCAACCTCAGACTGCGTTCTCACGGGGGTATCAGGCTGAGTGGATGCAGGAGATGATGCGCGCGCCTTATTTGCTGCAGCACCTACGGCATGCAAAAGGAGAGGAGTTGCCGAGCTAGATTTGGCCATAATCTCCTCACGTCGCTTGCGGCGTCGCTCAATCTCGGCTTCTTCGTCAACTGGCTCGGGTTCCTCGTATGTCTCGGGCTCAGGTTCAACTGCAGGCTCCCGCTTCGGTTCGGGCTGAGCTTTGGTTTGCCTATCAGTAGATTAGTAAAAGAAAACATAACCCGTGCTGTGTGGTAGACGCATACCTCTGAGAAGTTCTGGAAGAGCCATGTCCATTGGAAAGGCCTTGATCTGGTTTAGCATCATGTCCTCTGGCGCGTGAAGCCTCTCCTACAGTGGTCCTCTTGGACACAGAGCTGCCATCCCGCGAGTTACGGTCCTCGTCGTACTTGAGTCCTCCTCTAGACAGATCGTCGCGACGATCATAATGGCCTTCTCTTACGAAACGGTCGGTCCGATTCCTGTCTCCGCGGCGAGACCGTTGGGGAGAGCGGCTCCTATTCCTAGGTCGCTTGTTGGCGTACCGGTCTCGATCCATGTCGCGGTAGTGATCTCGGTCACGGCTCCGATCGGGATCATCGTAGTTGAAGTTAGAAGCGCGTGATGTAGGTCGATCGAGGTCTTCGTATGGGCCGCGAGGCCTCCGAGTGTCGTCGCGTCGGTCGTTCTCGTAGTGAGTGCGAAAGCTTCTCGGATCATGATCGCGAGGCCGAGAGCCGTAGCGATCGCGGTCTCCTTCTCTACCTCTGTCGTCATGCGATCGCTTGTAGCCACGGGGCGAGTTGCTTCGTCGCGAGGTGTTGCTGTGTCTAGATGCCGTGTCGTGATCCGGAGTCGAGAGTCTACTCTTATGTCTGTCTTGACGGTCAACACTGCTTCCTCCAGTGTGCTGCAGTGAAGTTGCCTTCAAATTCTCAACGCCATTTTCGATGATCTCGCCTTCGTCCGAACTCGACGCCATGATGGCGATGTTCGTTAGATCTTTCAGGCCTTGGGTCTTGAAGCAGAGAAGCAGAACAGTGTCAGCACAGAGAACTGAGAAAGCAGAGAGCAACGGAGAAGAGCCCAACCGGACCAGTAGTGACTCGTACAGGCTCAGTATCGATGGGAATGGCTTGTGAGGGGGTGTGTGAAGCTGGAGACGGGGGGGGGGACTTGAGGAAAAGACAAGAAAAGAATTAGAAGAAGCGCGTAAATGTGACTGAGTATGACTCCAAAGTCGATGTGAAGCCTGACAACAGGTCGCGTTCTTCAAGTTATCGAAAAGTGTTATCGTCGCAAGTCTCCAGACTTTGACGTAACGTTGGGAGTCCATCCCGCAGCTGAACTAACCGACGCCGAAAAAGCGGAGGGAAAATCCGACGTGTTTCCGGATTAGGTAAGCCCCGGAAGACCCTTATCGCCCTTATCCTGCGCTGAGTGGGTTTGCCCGCTGAAGGCCGTTCCGTTAGTAGGGATGAAAGGCGAAGTCAGCGGAGGCAACTTTTCTCCTTCTTGCGACAACTTGGATTCTGCCACTGCAACTCAATCTCCTTTGCTTTGAAACAAAAACCTCGCTCTTTTACTCTACAGATATCAAAATGGGTGGCACCAATCGACAAGGTTAGTTTTTTGCCTCTGACTACTCGTTTTCGCCTCCTTCAGAAGTCCGTAACTGACCCCTCCAACAAACAGGCGGCAAGGTTAAGCCTTTGAAGCAGGCAAAGAAGGCCCAGAACGAGCTCGACGAGGACGACCTGGCTTACCTCGAGAAGAAGAAGGCTGGTACGCAGTCCCCGAACCCTTGAACTTGCGACAACCGCGCCGGTAACAAAGCATACTAACATGGCGATGTCTACAGACGAGAAGGCACGCAAGGAGCTTGCGGCCAAGGCTGGCGGCAAGGGCCCCCTCAACACCGGTGGCCAGGGCATCAAGAAGAGCGGCAAGAAATAAACGTCTCATGATACCGGTCATGACGTGAACAGCTCGTGGGACTAGCGAGCACTGTGGGTTTTCGGCTGGCGTTGAGAACTTCAGCCGATCTGTTTTAGCATTTTTAGACATGGCGCCTACTGATGATACCTGCGCGATGGCTAACGAGAAATGAATTCCATGCTGACGCATGCTGACTTACAGTTGATTTTGTCTGGTGAAATTTTGATCGTAAAAGATAATAATAGAAGTGCTGGAGGCACATTTTGACGACCCCTGTAACATGCCATTCTACATACCGTGACAATAACTTGTCATTCTGCTGAACGCCCCATCCGAGCCTCAGAGCTTCTGGAAACACGTCCTCATCATCAGATACCTCGGCCGACATACTATTTCGCAAGTATAGTGGGCCTTCCATTGTGATTCTAGAGACAATCTCCTACAGCACTAACCTCGGGAGCACATCGCGCGTGTTTTCCATGTGCTTGTCCCAACAGAATCAATCCACCCTGGTCAACAACACAACAATACGCGGCTCCGTCTTCATCGTCAAAGTGGAACTCGTCTATTCAACTTATAAGTACAAGCCAACGCCCCGACGATCTTCAGAAAGGGGCAAGCTCCAAGAATGCACTTGAGCGAAACAATACTCTGAACAGACTTCTCTTCCAAGATCTAGATAGCCTCATTTACAATGGCGGAGCAGACGAAGCCCACAGGCGCCCGCAACCGCCGCCCATCAGCCACTGAGACACTCGTCAACGCCGCCAAGAATATAGAATCAAAGATTGAGCAATCCCTTCTGATTCTCTGGGATGATCTCCCCGCCTGGCGCCGCGACAATGCGTTCATTCTCACCGGGTACCGCCAATCCCAGGGCTCCTATGCGCATTCCTTTCGCTCACTCTTCTATCTGCACAACGAGTCCGTCAACATCTGGTCGCATCTTCTCGGCGCAGCAGCCTTCATTGCCAGCGCAGCATACGTTGACCGAGTGGTCCGACCGCGGTATGAGAGCGCAAGCAGTGCGGACGTGGTCGTGTTTGCGTGCTTTTTCGGAGGCGCCGTGCTATGCCTGGGAATGAGTGCGACGTTTCACACTCTGTCGAACCACAGCGAGATTGTCGCGAAGTGGGGGAACAAGCTAGATTACACGGGCATTGTGGCATTGATCGTCGGGAGCTATGTCCCTGCACTCTACTACGGCTTCTTCTGTCTACCAGGGTTGATGACACTGTATCTCAACGTAGTGAGTAAACGTCCATCCGCGTTCCGCTGAGAAACTCCACTGACATATCAAGATTTGTATCCTTGGAATTGGCTGTACGCTTGCATCATGGCTTGAGCGCTTCCGTACTCCTGCATGGAGGCCTTATCGTACAATGATGTTCATCGGCCTTGGCGTCTCGGGCGTCGTTCCCGTCATCCATGGAGCCTTCATCTACGGTTTCCAAGGCCTCGAGGACCGCATGAGTCTCAGCTTGGTTGTCCTCCACGGCGTCATGTATATCTTTGGTGCCGTCCTCTACGCGGTATGTTCGCGTTCATCTCCATCCGGCCGTGTGCTGGCTCACTGACTCTGCATAGACTCGCTGGCCTGAAAGAAGCGCCCCCGGAACGTTTGACATCTGGGGCAACTCGCACCAGATCTTTCACATGTTCGTCGTCTTGGCGGCCGTCACGCACTTTTATGGCATGGCCAAGGCGTTCGACTACCACCACACTATCATGGGATCTCAGTGTGTCCAGGACTGAATGGCTTACTCCTCCGCTTCTGCCAGCCCAAGGTCCATGACCCTCACCAAGCCTGATCCCATCGCTGCCGCCGCCCAAGATCCGTATTCTTCGTTTGGATTCCATTCAGCCACCGTAATTCTCGTTAGCGGCTCGTAAATGATGGCTCGAGTCGGGTCCGTCACTCCACCGCCATCATCCTCATCATCACCACCAGCCGCATCTGTGTCTTTTTTCTTTGGCTTCTTCCCTTTCTTAACAGGCGGCTTGTAGTTGGACTGTTTGTTGAGGTTTCTTTCCATAATGAAGCCATGTAATACCCTCGAAACACCGCGGGCTCCTGCGGGCGAGTCAGCTGGAAAGAACTTTCGAGGTCGATGTTCGTGCTGGAAGATCCGGATGCGATCTGACGGCTCACGCCTCGTGGTGAAGAGCTCGACTTGTGGGTTGAAGGCCCAGAGGGAGCCATCCAGGGAACCAACGAGAAGATATGGATGCGTCCGTCCTACAGCGAGACAAGAGAGGAAACTCTCGCCTGTGAAGACGCGGCGGGCCACGGGGAATTGGGAATGGTGCATGAAGCCGACGTGCGTGTTAAGCACGCCAGCAGATGGATACATAGAATAGAACCCTAGCATGTGGTCGCTGTAACCAAGCAAGTTCGGCTGCGTTCCGACTGTAAGGCTCTGAACCTCAGTGGACTCGTAGCTCGGAGAACGCAGGTCGAGCAGCTTGACGGTTCCACCGACGGGGGTAGAAGCGATGAGGTAGGGCATGGCTGGATAGCCTGAGACCAGATCGACGACGATGTTGTGATGGACCGGGTGTCGAGAGAGTAGTCGGTTAGGGCGGACAGACCAGATCGCGATGGACCCGTCTGAGTAGCCAACAACGAGTCGGTTAAAGTTGATCCATGTGAGAGCTGTCGCATTGACGTCTTCGTCAGGGAACCCGAAAACTGCTACTGGTTCCTGTACTTTCTCTGTGAAATGATCAGACTTGTCGCTCTCACATGGTAGATAGGCCTTACCATAATCTCCTTCTCCGTCGTCACCCGCCTCTATCACGTAAACATTTCCATCGTCGCATAGCACCGCCAAAAAGCCACAGGCTGGGCTCCATCTGACTCTTCGTGCCCGTCCATAATCCAGACATATCGTCTTCTGCAGGGTCGGCCGTCGTGATGATGGCCGTGCGAACCCATCCTCCTGCCTCTCGCCGACGAATTCCCATAATTGAACAACACCGTGTTTCTGGAAGTCAGGTTTCATGGACTCTTGTTCATAATCGTAATGTTCCTGGTCAGCGTGCGGAATGATGCAAACCGCGAGAAGCTGTGGCGCATTAACGCTGTGCAGAGGAGCCCAGTCCATGCCCGTAACGATGCCACCCGTGTCAAACATCCACCCTGTTGCTGTGCTGGAGTCGCTGCCCTCTTGTTCGATGGGAAGTCCGCTTTGAGAGAGTGCGCACGCGTATCCAGGCTTGAATATTGTTTCTTGTTGCGAAGCGGACGGTCCCATCAACACCGGCATCGTAGCTCGCTGGAAGCGGTAAGGCTGAGCTTCCTCTTCAGACAGTCGTATTCGTGCACCAGCTTCCGGCAGGCTGTCTCTAACACGCTCATACCAGTGCTCAGCGTTGTAGGCCTCCCTTTCGAGGAAGTTAGGTGACCAGACGCCTCTGTCCCTCTGTCCTTCATCACCCTGCACCTTCGGCGGCAGCACCGTCCAGTCCATCCATCGATCCAACATCCCCTGCATCATCTTGATCCCATCTTCGTGTCTCCCGTACCAAGCTTCAACGAGGTGCCGCCCCTTCAGCCCGCGATCGTAAGGGCCCCAGTACGACCTCACTATGCGTCCGTCTGCCACAGGCTCCACGTCGAGGTACCCAACCAAGCCTGCGGCGCGTACATTGAACGGCCTGATAGGCTTGATGCGCTGGCGCGCAAACCTGTCGGGCATGCCATCGGGCTCGCTCACAGAGGCTTCGGACTCGAGATTCTCTTGCTCCAGCGTAAGCTCTTCCGCTTCTTCTTCGGCGCTTTCTTCTGCCGCGGCGGTGGCGTCGAAGTTCTCATCATTTTCTCCATTTGCGGTACGTCTTAGAATCTCTTCGTCGGAGCTGCCCTCGAATTCGTATTTTTCAACCGTGTACCGCTTGGTACGATTGGATTTTCGGGTCCGCATCATAAGGCGGACGTGAGGTCGTGCGCTTGTAGGTGAGAAGTTCTTTGCTTAGACATTAACCTTCGGTGAAATTTTGGCGGGGCTCTGCAGATAACAACTCTGTACAGAGGATTTTTGTGGTATCGTCACAGGAGTTTGTAACCTGAACAAGGAAAACGAAGAAGGCTCATATCTCGAAATGTCAACATTTATGCATCGGAATCATTCTTTCCTTTTCGGCGTGCCGGTCATTGTTTTTGTATTTCCCTCCGAGTCTCCGCTAATACAACGTAAGTCAGGTAGCAGTTGGCCGCTCACCCCAAAATGCATTTTCCGCTACAAGCTAACTCCAGAATGCAGTCTGATTTAGAAATGACCAAATCATGCTTATCAATCAATATCTAGGTGCGAAGAATTGCAGTCGATCTTGAAGACCGTTTCTTGGAAACATACTAGGCATAAGCCTTTAATGCGCGCCTCCACCCCATCCATGTCGGCGAGCAGTTGTCGTCGAAAGCGTCCGCAATACCTCTCGTACGTCTTGCTCTCACTTTGGGTGCGGGCATCGAAGTATGGTTTGTTATCCTTGATTCTTCTTATAATATCCTTGACCGGTAGGTGGCCGAATAGACCTTGTTTCCATGGTATCGTTGATTTGGCCTCCGGGTGTGTCCCCCAGACGTCACAATGAATCCACCAAGCATAGCGACCTTCTTCGGCATCTCCTGGGCGGAGGTCAAACACGGTCCTATCGAAATAAAACGAGACCATGGAAACGGCTTCAGCTCGCATCTCCTGGAGGGCGCCTAATGAGGGCTATGTATTAGCCCGCGTATCTCATATGACTGACGAATTATGCACTTGCTTCGATCTGCACTTACCGGCAAGTTTATACTGCAAAGCGTCCACGAGGGGCCAGCTGATCATCGATTCAACTATGTCAGCTAGTTGAGGGAATGAGCCACCAAAATCGAGAATGAGCCTGCGACTGATTCGCTGGAAAGATGCCTCAGCCGCGACATGGTGCGAGACAATCAAGAGACGCCAGAGCGAAAGAATGTCCTGGTCAGCTTCGTTTCTCTTGATCCAGAACTCTGTTGATAGGGTGATGGAATCTAAGCAGTCATACTTGTCTGCGAGTTTGAGGACTCGAATCAGCTCTGCTGTCGTGGGACTACGTTGCTTGATGTTGCCTTGAGGATGGATAGCGATGCAGATCAGCAAAAAAGGACTAAAATCGTCGTGGGAGAGGCAGATCTCTGCCGGTTGTCCGCTAGAGGAAGCTTGCTGTAGCGCCAACCCTTCTGGAAAGCGGCTCGCAAGCATAGTGGTGAAGACGTGAGATGCATCTTTCATGATGATTGAACGAACTTGCAGCTTCTTCTTCCCTCCTTCAAAGACGAAGATGAGGTCTCCACCTGGAGCGATCTTCTCCAAAATCTCTTCTTTTGTTGCAGCCGATGCTTCTGGTGATGTTTCGTCGCGTCTGCGTTTGTGCGGAGGGCTTGCTGAACTCATGATTGCGAAATCAGGGCAAATGTAAGAGGCTGGAAGAGAGAAGAGATAGGCTGAGTCGCCTAACTAGGTAAGTTGGAAAGGTAGCCAAGGAGCGAAAAGCTACATTCAAGATCCAATCTGTGAGGAAGAGATGGCGTTGGCAAAGTCAGCAGTGTGAGGCAGCTGTCAACCCTTCGCGCCCGAGCTCATTGCGTTGGAAAAGCTTGGATAACATTTACATTAGGCATCAGTCACGCGCTGAGTACCTGAGCTTAATTAATATTCATTAAATGTTTGATCAACTCAAGGCAGTCTCGCTTCCAGGTTGCCCACATATATGGGATGTATCAGGCCTGTGGCCACCCATTGCAAACATCTGAAGTGAAAGAACATAGTTTTGTGAAAGGCCGCGGCCGCACGCCTCGGCTGCCTGTTCTCATTGGCGATCGTTTAGTTCTTGATCTTTTGGTACCAGTGCGATGGGACTTCGCGCTATATGAATTGACGGTCCATGGGATGTTTTGCTATGGGAACTCGCTGCTGAGTGTTGCTCATTAGAGGGCCATGGCATTGCACGACGAGCACGAAACAAAGATATTATGTTAAGTTCTAATGACCTTGATGGTTTATTCTGAGTAGAGCTTGGGAAGTTGTCGTAATCAATGCACTACTTCGTGTGTATGTCCAGGACAATGAGCACAGCTTCTTCATATCCAGTCTGAGTGAGCATCCGCTTTGAGATCGGGGGCATTATTCAATGTGTTTGAACAAACATGAAGCATCTCGTCACTATAGAACTTCATATTAACTAGTATCGATGCATCATATTGAAGAAGCGACCCAATGGCATACCCTTGTCCAGAGCTTGGAACAACAAACGAAGTCCGTCAACGTCGGACAATGATTCGTGCATGCCTCAATCAGCTCGCGTGTGTCTCGTCCACAATCAACTTTGCGCAAAACTAAGAAGCAGATGAGTTTGTCTGGGAATCTGTTGGTTCTCTATTACCTTGGCTATGAAAGAGAGCCTCTGAGATATGAACATCAAATGGCCAAACCGAGTAAGAGGTTATGATGATGACCCAAACTTTCTCCTCGCAATATCAGGTAAAAAAAGGGGTCCAAATCTATCATTACCAGTAGGCCTCAATCTTGTGTGGCGAGACCTCTGTTTATCTCTTCTGTCCACAATGTGTTTGCATCCATGTTCGTACCCATCAATAGCGCGCCATGTGACGGTCCTCAAACTTGCAGTCAGGCAACTTTTGTACGAAGTTGTCCTTGGTAGTGTTGAAGCAATGGAGACAAAGCCCCATTGGAGACACGCTCGGCTTGGAAGCAATTGCGTTTCGGAGTTCTTCGATGGCCACTGTTTCAATCCTTGGTCAGCTCTACATTAAGCAGAGAATTTGTCAGACCTGACTTACAGGCAAGCTTCAGTCCGAGAAATTTGTCTGGAATGTCGTTCGTATATTTGAAAATGGACGTTCTATTGGTGGCTAGCATCTTGCTGGTGTAGAAGAAGCCCTCATCCAGCTCTAATAAGAACGCCCCGGTCATCAGTTGCCAGCATTGCTGATGGTCCCAACTCTTTCGCAAGCTGTGTGGAGGCTCGCGAAGCCAATACGAACCGGCAAAGAGGAAGTGTTTGGTCATTTTAAGTGAAAATGGCGATTTGCTGGATTTCCCTTGGGTTCGGAGAGACTGCTCCACATTCTGAACCGTATAATGCTTGAAACGCGAGCAACACTGTTCGCCCGGTATCCTCCTTCAGTTGAACTTCAATAGGTTCGTCGCCCTTTTCATGAAGTCTGAGGCTCTCGCCTTCACCCATGGGGGAGCTAAACATTCTCTTAAATACGGGTGAAACATGGACGAGGAAGTCTGATGAGAGCCGAATTTTATCACGCCTGATGCCAGCAACGACGATGACATCTCCGTTGGGTAAAATATTCCAGATTCGGGACGAATCTAGGTCTGTGAAATATGAGAATATGGTAAAGCACGCAAGTGAGTTGCTTAAATACCAGTGCCGTTGGTGACCTGCTTTTCAGATTCTTTGGGACTGGTGGTCATATTGGCAGTAAGGGTGTGTGGAGAGATTGAAGAGTTGGAAGTCACAACATTGAAGTTGAAAGAACAGATTTAAGCTACAATTATGCAGGAAATGGCTGAACAGCTTGTTTTTAAAAAGTTCCATTCCTTTCCACCTGCCACCAGCTACCGTGACTCATGACTGTTTGCTTTGACAGCTGCTGCCAGTCGTCAGAGCTTACGCCTGAGTATAAGCCCCGCCCTAAGCCGTGCACTTTCACAAGCAGTGAGGATGAGAAAACCAGGTCTTTGCATTAGGAACGCGCCGCTTCAGACCATGATACTTTAATGCAGCTGACGAGGTTGGGGTTCTGCCTACCTAGGTACCTACCTAGCAGCCTCACACAATAGGTACTTCGGCGTCCTTGAGGATGGGTTTGGTCATTGTGCAAGAGTTATAAGACGCCTCAGCAAGCACAAGATTGCGAGTAATGAAGCGATCCAGCTTATGCCACGATCTGATGGATTCAACTAACTCCAGCCTGAAACTGAAACCCTGGCTTGCTCAATTTCTACTGTTTTCGTTTCTACCTGACCGCCGCCACCTCAATCGCCGGAACATGCAAGCTGATAAGGGAGAGACAGGGAGTTTTCCACAGAAAGAAAAGGAGAAGATATGGTATATCAGTCTCTGACAGCTTCCGCCAGCCAACGAAGTGATAGCTAACTGCGGCTTCCGTCCCCGTCCAAGCAAATACAACATTGAGGAACTTTTGCCCTTTCAACGAGAAATCGCATCACCTGTTGTATCTGATCCCAGAAGCCCTATTTTATCTTTCCGGTCTCCGGAACTGCGCCATTTGCAAGCTTTCAGGTTATCAGTGGTACTTGCGATGCTTGCATCCCTTGACTCGAGACATAAAGCCAGTCTTGGCCAGCTTGAAACAATAGAGGCACAGGCCCCTTAGCCTCGAACAGTGCTTCAATCTGTGAACGCGACACTCTTCAATTGCCACTGCTCCTAGTTAGCCACGATCACTGGATATAAGCGAAGGGTACCTCACAGCACAATCGCAGCCCTAGCATGCGATCCTTCATACTATCAACAAAGGGCAAATGCGAGGGCTGCAACTGCTTGACGAGTTTCTTGGTATAAGCAAAGAATGCCTCTGGGCGCTGGAGCAGCAACGCCGCCGTAGTAAGCTGCCAGGTTTCCTCTGGGTCATCAGCCCAAGCGTATTTTGGGAACCAAAAGGCAGAAGCAAATGTAAAGCGAGAGATCATGTCGTACTTGTCGGCAAAAACAGCAATCTTCTGGATGTCGACCGGCTCGAGATCCTGCGTGTCTGGATCAGCGCCATACAAGACGCGACAGGCATTGTAGACGGCATCGGGATCATCGTCTGGCAACTCGAGAGCCATCTCCCTGTCCATGTATCTCATCTCCTGGAGTCGGTGACCTTCTTCAAAGTTGGGTCCGAGCATGGCAGCAAAGACTGGGGAGATGCCGCATAGAAAGTTCGAAGACAATCGAAGTAGTTTCTGGTCTTTGCCAACGATAAGGATCAAGTCGCCATGCGGAGTCAGATCCTCCACCAGAGACCAATCAGTAGCTGAAGAAGGATCAAAGACATGGTCGGTTTCTCGCTTAGGAATGTCGTTTGTTGGGGTGCTGTGATAAGCGTCGACGCCGTCGTATCCGTCATGGTCCAGGGGACACATGCTGAGCTCAGTAAAAAGGGTAACGATATATAGTAATAAGCTGATACTGAGCGTAATGAAGTGAAAACGACTGAATTCTAGGCATTCGTTGACGAAGCCGCAAGGACATTGTAGAGGATTTATACTACCATGGCCCTGGACACTCGTGACTCTGGACGCTCGTCAATACTTGCGCCAACGCGTCTGTGATTGAGATTCCAACCTTGAATGAGCGGCCACCCCCCAAGCCCACGTGGTGTTAGTCCACTTACAGCTGACTCAAAAGATAGCAGTGAAGCATTAACAGCCCGAGACGCAAGGGCTTATCAGCAGTCAATCACTGCAGACGTTCAAGTGACCACCAAACATCGGTTGATGTTGCGGAAATGCGTATCCTCTCCTGGGAGGAACAAACCAGGTCCTGCCCGACCTAGCACCAAAGTCTGCATCCACATTCTGCCTCGGTAGGCACCTAGTTTGGCTGTAAGGATTACTCACTAGTAGGTAAAATCTGTGAACAAGAGCGCGCTGGAAGAATGAGAGATGGCACCCAAAGCGCAGATGTAACACCTAGCACATTAGGAGCCCTCATCGCTGAGCATGCCAGGTGGGTGCCATCCCGTCACCCGCTTGCTTTTTTAAGAGGTGGATGTATACAGTGACAGATAGTCTCTATCACCACCGGTCGATGCATTGCTATTCATCTACTTTGCCATGCCTGATGCATCATGAGCCTCGCAATGCAACGTACCTAGGTAGTCAGTTACAACGCTGACCAAGGGCCCCAAACCTACGCATGCTGAACTCTCAGTCTACCGCCGGTCGTAACCTTGAGAAACAAAGAGCATATAAGCATAAGTGTTAGTGAACTTCTTTCAATGTTCTTTGTGAAACGTTGTCACAGCCTTTTGCGGCCCAAAGAGTGTCGTCTCGAGATGCTGCACTTGAGTGGTGATGGGATGGCGCGGGTGAAGTTGAAAGTGCTAACCGATGATTATCCGCCACTCATATCGCCTGCGCAAGCTCAGGATCGCGACTCCAACAAAGACATCCATAAACCGTTGATATCAGAATCATGAGTGAACCACAAAGGACAGCGAGCCAAGGACACTCTCGAAACAAATCTGTCACTAAGAGTACGTCTCAGAAAATTCCCCTGACGTTGTGCGTGATCGGACGGAATGTCTTGCCTTTCAAGGGGGCACGTCATCCATCGATTACAATGAGTAACACTCGGGTGTTAAACATACATGCTTCTCAACTGACTCGAACTCAGCTCGACCAAGGTCTTCTACGAAAGGACCTCTCGATGTCGACGAGTATGCGCTGTTTTCCTCGTCATAGCCTCAGATTCTCTAACAAATGGTAGTGACCTACTAACACCTCAACAGCCTGCCGCTCAGCGCGCACCAGCACATCGGCCTAGGGTTTCATCACCACATACTCGCTCCTCTACAGCGACACCCGTGCCTCAGCTTGGGGAGATAAAGCCCAAGGACTTTTCATTTCTTCTCCGGCCAGAGATCTATCACCCTCTCACACCCCTCAACATCCCTGTAGCGTTCCGCAACTCGCAAAAGCAGCCGAATCCTGAGGCACCCCTTGAAGAGCTTCTTGCCAACGGCCACTTCAGAGCAGCCGCCATTGCTGCTGTACAAGAACTTACAGGCTCAGGGGCTGGTGGCAGTATTGACCCCACAGACTCGAAAAGGATATTTGAGCTCCTGTACACCCGCCTTGCCTGTCTTACCCTGATCGATGCGACGCCCTTAGCTGCCCAGGAGGTGAAGGCTTTGGAAGATCTGAACGATATCAGGAAGTATGTCGACGAGACGACTGGCGAGCACCTAGTACCATGGGAGCTTCGAGTTCTCAATGTGCGTCTCCAAGCCCTTGGTTTCGGCGATCCTCGCAGAGCTGTGATGAGCTACCATGACCTTGCTCGAGAAGCCCGCGATCGCATCGGCAAAGCTGCAGCTCGGCATGATAACTCGGCAAGGGAACTCTGGAAGTCTCGTCTCCATGACCTCGGGATCCAAGTCACAGGTGCGCTCATCGAGCTAGAAGACCTTACTGGCGCGGCGCATCACCTGAGTACATTGCGGGACCGCGGTGACGGGAAGATGGCGCTGTCAAAAGCGCTATTGTGGCTCCATATCGGTGATGCAGAGAGCGCGAGGGCATGCGCAGGCTCGATCGCGGAGAGCGATGAGAATGTAGAGAAGCTCATCTCGGCTCTCTGCGACATGGCGGATGCTGAGTACGAGTCAGCGATAGAGAACTGGAAAGCTTTGAAAGAGACAATGGATGATGAAATGGTGGGAGTCAACATGGCTGTGTGCATGTTGTATCTGGGAAGGATACAAGAGGTATGTTCCATCTACGGTGGCTGAGCATGGTCAATACTAATCTCACCAGGGACGGGGAGTCCTAGAGGAGCTGGTCGATTCCGGATTGTCTTCTCATAGTTTACTATTTAACTTGTCCACCATGTACGAGTTGTGTACAGAGAAGCACCGCAACATGAAGCTCAAGCTAACGGAGCGGGCTGCTGCAATGGAACCATCACCTGCGGGATGGGAGAAGATGAATGGCGACTTCAAGCTGTGATATCAAATTCAACACGAAAAGATCTTCTTCAGCATCTTTGGTTCCTGCATTCACTCCGATACTTGGCTAGGAAATCTCTCATTGACTTCCTTTCCGTTTACTAAGATGATGCTGCTCGACACTGCATCAGGCCTGCTATTGGGACTAGGGTTCTGCACGGCCGTGCTCAATGAACCAGTACCTACGTAGACTCTTTGAGCCAAAGTAAACACTCGTCCAGCGAGAAGTGTGACTACCTTCAGAAGGTAGACAGTTATGTTTGCTTCATGATTGATCTCAGTTCTCAAATTGCAAAAGGGCTTGGAACCGAGCGTCTGTAGTTACAGTTGTAGGGAAAACGGGCCTTGCCTCCGGCTTTACCCCACACCATCCTAGAGTTGCAGACCTCGGCACGGAGGACGATCGCTCGACTTCAAGAATGATGATGGTTGTTGCAGATATTGATGCTGGTAATATCCCCATGAATTATTGTTACACGGTCATGCAGACTGACAGTTGACAGACAAGTGCAATTCCGTTGCGGACAGCATCAAGAAAAATGGCGGCCAAGCAATCGCTGTCCCCGGCGATATCCTCAAGTCAGACTACATCGATACTTTGATACAACGTGCCGCCGAGTTCGGTAATGGCAGCATCAACATCATCGTCAACAACGCTGGCTTTACCTGGGATGGCGTCATCCACAAGATGACAGACAAACAGTGGGACACCATCATCGCTTTGCACTGCACCGCGCCCTTTGCCCTCGTCCGCGCCGCAGCCCCCTACTTCCGCGTGCGCGACGGTGCCCCCCGCTGCATCGTCAACATCTCATCCACGTCCGGCGTGCACGGCAACGCCGGGCAACTGAACTACTCGCTCGCAAAGGCCGGTGTCACGGGCTTCACCAAGACAATTGCCAAAGAGTGGGGACCTTCGTTTGGCGTGAGGGCGAATACCGTTGCGTTTGGGCATATCCTCACGAGATTGACGGCCGCGAAGGAGGACGGTGCCTTTGTGACGGGTCCAGATGGAGAAAAGATTGCGCTTGGGATTCCGGCGAAGCAGAAGCAGGCTGCGGGAGATGCTGCTCATGCGGATATTGCGCTGAGAAGACCCGGGACGGCGACTGAGGCGGCGAGCAGTATCTTGGCTGTAGCGAGTCCGCTGTTCTCCTACGTGACGGGTCAAACAATCATGGTAACGGGAGGTAGAAACATGTAATAAGCGGCAACGTCCAGTCATGTATCAAGTAATTTCGAGCGACGGTGTACCATAGCCTCGGTTCGGCCGACAACGGGCGATTGAAGAAACTGGTATTAGATTAAACGGTACTATGCTTCCCGAACGCCCCTATCCGACAAGATGTGCCCCTTTTATACATGTCATTGATCACTCTACTGCTCTCTCTACACCTTGAGCCACAGCGAGAACACACCCTGGGCATACTGGACAATCTCGTCGCCGCCCAGCTTGCTCTCGCCGTACAAGCGGTCGACGAACGAGATGGGCACCTCGGCAACCGTGAAGCCCATGGCCTTGGCGCGCACCATCAGCTCCATCTGGAAGCTGTAGCCCTTGCTCTCGGTCTTGGCAATGGCCTTCTCCAGCACAGCTCGCTTGTACAGGCGGAAGCTGCCCGTCAGATCGCTCACGCCAGGTCGCAGGACGGTATCGGCGAACAGGTTGGCGCCGCGGCTCACAAACTTGCGCTTCAGGTCCCAGCCAAAGACGCCGCCATCACCGGCGTAGCGAGTGCCCGTGACGATGTCGTAGTTGGCCTCCTTCTGGAGGGCAACCATCTGAGGAATGAACTTGGGGTGGTGGGAGAAGTCGGCGTCCATGATAATGACAAAGTTGCCCGTGACGAACTGCAGGCCGTGGACGTAGGCTGTGC
This sequence comes from Fusarium devonianum, assembly GCA_017140155.1. Lineage (NCBI taxonomy): Eukaryota > Fungi > Ascomycota > Sordariomycetes > Hypocreales > Nectriaceae > Fusarium > Fusarium devonianum. The sequence goes on along the minus strand of JADBHU010000379.1, from coordinate 18,262 downwards.
CGAGACCAAGCTTGCCGGCGCGAGGCTTGAGTTGAACGTGAGGGGCGTAGGCCTTGGCGAGCTGGAGGGCAACTTCTTGGGTTCCGTCGGGGGAGCCGTCGTCGACGATGAGAAGTTCCCAGTCGAGGTTGCTGGCGGAAAAAGTCAGCCCGCAATTCTGAAGTGGATTGGATACAGGGTCATGCAAACCTCTCGGTGAACGTGCGGTTCAACAACCAGGTAATGATGGGGAGGTTCTTGCGCTCATTGTACGTCGGCAGGATAACCGAGTACTTGTTCTGGGACTTTGCGGCCATGATGGGCGAGAGTTATGGCGGGGGAGAAGGTGGATTATTCGGCCGGATAGAAGAAAAAGAGGACGTGTATAGGATGGACCTGGCAAGAGAGGTCAAGGTAGTATCGCGAGCGACAAAAGAGCGTAGTAAAGTCGGTTGATCGCGTTGATGGATTGGCTCGTTATCCGCGTCGAAGCCACTCTAAAGGGGGACACCTTGAAGCTGGCGATTGGGCCGATGACTAAGCCCACGATGGGAGACAGATTGCAAGATTTCAGAACCCCTGAGAGATGTGGCTGAGAATGGGGCTGAAGAGCGGGTGTCGAAAGTGTGGCGCTACATTAATCGTTACCTCTTCTTATTAGCCTTCCACTTGGATGCCCCAGCTCAACAGAAAAAGCGTTAGCGGTTCATCCTCTCCATCCCGTCTGTGATTCGTATCATGGAGGATGGTCTACTTGCTGGTTTTCTATTGCTGCGGGTTGCAGTATTCACCCTCTCCTTCAATGAGGTCCTCATGCCCGTCAACGTGATGGACGGCCTTCTTACCAATACCTCCAGCTGCAGCTCTCGTACCCTACCTTATTCAGCTGATGTTTGGTAAACTCCGGCTGCCTCAAAAGCAACATTATCAACGCGTCTGTGTCTCTGACTGGTTTCGGCGCTCCCCCCTCCTTCTTTCGAGATCGGTGGCTTTGGGTCTCGGGCTGCCGGCCCACCAAAGCTCGTCTTCCCCGCAAGACCCAGGGCTCCATCCAAGTCCGTCCCGATCGTCAGAGTTCACACCGTCACATACGACTGCATCTTCAAGCCCTGCCACAGTCCACGGCATTCGATTGCCTCGGTCTTGGACAACTCCAGCACTGTGCCATTGTTGTGTTCGTCCAGTGACGACAAGGCGCTGCTTTAGCCCAATGCAGACATGGAGCAACGAGGGGGGGGGCTTGTTTTGTCCCGTCCAGCTCAGGGAGCTACCTTCGATCAATGTTCCTCGCCGCGGCAAACTCGCGGGCGAGGAACTTCTGATCTCCCCGGGCTTGTGCCACCCTCCGTTTCGGAGCTACCCATTGCCAATGCTTTCCTGAGCCATGCACTCTGGCGCGAGGGTGAGGTAGGGCGAATGGCAAATCGAGTCTTGCCCTCGTCTCGTCCTGTTCTGCTCGTGTGGAACCGTCGTGACCTTGTGCGCTCCCATCCAACCTCACTCGTTCCTTCGTGGCTCATCCCAACTTTGCTTTCTTCCCTTCATCTCCATTGTAAAGACTTCACACTTGACTTCTACGACTCCGGAACAGCATCGCAAACGCTCTCCGTATCCATTGTTGATCTTGTCCTGTCGCACGCACCTAGCTTGTAAGCCAGACTCGAGTTGCGACAAACAGCCCTTACGTCATCACCATGTCGGACGGAATCGCTCCAGCTATTGACAAAGGTAAACCCCATCATCAGCGACCGCAATGGTCGTATTTTCATCAACTGTCTTTCGGCTCTTTGCAATTGACGTGTGCGAAATGCTACAAAACTTGCGCCTGGTCTTCCATCGTCCACCCAAGCTTACATGCCAAGCACTCAGCTAACATCTCTCAGTCGGCGCGCCTGACCCCAAGGCCCCCGAGGCCGAAGCTGGCGCTCCCACCTTGGGCGCGACGATTGCTCCCACAGAGCCCCCGAAATCCGAGGAGAAGAATTCCACTGATAGCGCTGGCCTGAGTGCTCCCGCCGCCAAGCCTGTCGAGGTTATGTCTGTGCCAGAGACGCCCATCAACGACCGCACTCCAGCAGGCGGCACACCGCGTCCCGAGCTGAAGATTGACGATGAGGTCAAGTCGCCTCCCAAGAACGAGGATGAGGCCGCGTTTATCACCACGGGTGTCGAGACGGGCTCGGCCCCAACTGTCTCCGCTCCGAAGGATGTCCCAATGCCCGACAAGCCTGCCGACGATGCTCCCGTTGAGGCGGCGACCAATGGCTCCAGCGAAGCAGCAGCGGGAGAGAAGCGCAAGCTCGACGAACCCGCCGCCGCGACTAACGGCGTCCCTGTAGAGGCGGAAGCGCCTGAGTCGGGTGAGCGTGTCGAGAAGAAGGCACGCGTCGAAGACATCGCGGATGAGCCCACGGCCTCTGCCGATGATGCTACGAACGGTAAGAGCGCTAAGCCTGCCAAGAAGGACAAAAAGGCTGCTGCCGCTGCCGCTGCCGCTGCTGCAGGAAGAACGGCGCGCAAGACGCGGAGTCAGGGTCCCGTTGAAGCTCAGCAGGTTTAGTTGTTTTTCCTCCAACGCATCTTACCTGCTCGATATAAATGGCTTATAGGCCTACTTCCTCTTATAAAAACGAGTTGTCGAATGAACTGGCCATGGGGAACGGGACGGCGAAAACGGCAGGATGGGTTATGGAAATGGACACTTTCCCGAGGTTTGCCTGCGTTTTGTGTTTGGGTTGTATATCTGTGCTTTAGCAATACACATGAACTTTCACCGTCTTGCTGTACACATGGTAATCTTTGGTCGTTTCGAACGTGTCGAAGCATCAAAGCGAACAAATTTGTCTCCATGGACGATTTGCTGGCACGGTAGATGAATGTAAGCACGGCAGATAAGTGAGCCTACTGGGCATATCGTCTAGAAACAAGCGCCGGGTGCTCTATGGTGGTAAAAAGTCCGAGTGAGCTCGATCTGCATATTTTCGAGTGCTGACCTTGAATCTGAAGCGTACATGACCCCGAAGCTTTGCAGGCCGCTCATGCTTCGATCTTACATCACCGAGCACACCATGCTCTCGGTACAAATATTTGACTAATAAAGAACTTCTGTGCACCAATTGACGGGATATCAATTCTTTCATCACAGGGGCCTCCGACCAGCCTCGTTGGGAGCGGTTCAATGGCCAATGACGCCGTTCTGGGGCCTCGTATGTAAGTAAGTATGGAGAAATGGAGGAAGTGTCGTCATGCCCCCTCGTCGATCCTTAAGCGAAAAGACAGGTTCCCAAGCTTCCAAGAACCTCTGAAAGGCTTCTTGGTGGAGGAGCGTTGCGCGTACACAGCCACCGCAGTGTCTAACGGTTATGCGCAGACTCCAGTCCGGTCACGACGAGGGGCTCAAGCCAATAGAGGCATACGAAACCTAAGATACCTACTTCTCTACCTAAATTATATCGCAATAGAATTTCTCGAGTTCTTGCGATCTATAAAGAGCTACGTTACACTACTAGACCGCTACTTATAATTAGGTGAGACTTACATGTCGTCATGTCTCTTTACCAAGGTATCCTTAAGATCACGGTTATAGGTACTTAGTGGAGCAAGGTATGGACTGGAGTCTTCGCATAACCGTAGAGATAGCAGAAGCAAGAGTCTTGGGTGTTCATCTCTGTCCTAATTGTGTTCAGACCCATGCCGTAAGCCCAGCCTGCCCATGGACCCTGAAAGGAGGTACCCAAGCAGGGTGAGCGAGCAAGCTTATCCTTGTCAACTAGCTTCTAGGACTTGACCTTACGAGAGAGTATCTGACGCCAGACTGGGATGAAGGAATGCCAAAGCCTCAACAAATCTCGTTTGTTATGCACATATCTGCCGGCTTTGTGAGAACCTATACCGATTTCACCAAACAGCAAGGCGAGAAGGCAAAAATCGCATGCCAGTATCATCATCCCTTACCCACCCGTAGAAGACAAGGGACCTGGGACCAAGCTCTGGCACAAGAGGCGAAACTCCACTGAGACGTACTACGTAATGACCCCCGGCAAGGAACCTGCCTGGCAGACACCTCAATTCCGAGGCGGCTACAGAGTGGCATGCTAGTCCTGGTTGTCAAAACTGACTCCTCCACGCGTCGCTTGCTGGTTCGACCATCTCGACTTGTTGGGCCCCTGGCAGTCAGATCGGTCGAGATCCTAGTGCAAAAGATCAAAGGCCATCGTCGTCTTAACATGTCCATAACGATAAAATCCCTGCCTCTGAGTGGCCTAGACTCGGCAAAAAAAGGCCTCAACTAAGGGTACGGCAGCGCTTCGAGTCATGGTTGAAACGTCCTACGCGTGCAAAATGGGTTTCGCTTTCCTCTCTTTGGCTACCTGACAGCCAGACAAACTTTGGTAGCTTGACGGGACCCTCTCAGGTAAAACACCCAGAACGTACGAGAACTTCAAAGGTGGATTTCTCCATTTGCTTGGTCTTTGGTTTTAGGGCAACGATCACTTGCGCGTGCGCTACGTAGTACGACGTAGTCTGATCATATCCCATCGAGAGAGGAAAACTGGGAAACCCGGTCTTGTGGGCGGTGGCAAAAGCGAGCCGACGTAGCTGCTGCATCAGTGAAGCAGTTGTCGATGCTGGGGATCCATCAACATTTTCCAGAGCCAAGGCCGGATTGCGCTGCAAGGTGCTTCTGGCGCCAGCTTTGGAAGGGAATAGAACGAGACAAGTTGCTTCTTCCGCGGTGCATAAGCCGGGTTCTTACATCTTTGCTTGTCTCTCGTGAAAAGGGCCGCGTGAAAGACAATGTCTCGTCCCGGAGGGCGCAATGGAATGTCCAAAATGGTCGATCGATCGCCAATGCCACGCTCAAGCTGGGTTGATCAGAGCTTTCTTAAAAAGAATCCGAGAGCGAGCAACCCACCACCTTCCGCTTCTGGAATAATTGAGCAACAAACGCCGGCTTACTCCGTCGCATGCCATGCAGCAAGCCCTTCATATTCTACGCTTCAGTGACATTGAAGAGGCAGAATGGGGAAGAACCATCCATGCAGGGGCAAGAGACCAGGCAGAACCACAGGCCAAAGGAGGGCGACGACTGGTTGAGGGCCCCATCCCAGCAACTTTGCGGCCCTGTTAAAGGGTGTCAAAGAAGGGTCCCACCGTAGCGGGTCTTTAGGCGTCAAAAATAGCACTGGGGACCCTCCCCGCGGAGACCGCGTTCCACCCTGTGGAAAAGGAAGAGGTTGCGCTGTTCCAGGGCCGCAACTGGCAACTGGCGTGCAGGATGGGATGGTGCGTGAGCACCCAAGGGGACAAATCAGCGGAGACGTTTACGTCGGAGCGCTACGGGTGGGGCTGACAGGGCTTGCAGAAGCTTGAACGTAGCGGCGAATAGTTCTGTTGGAACTTGGAGATAATAATAATTACTACCTACCTAAGGTATGTACCTTAGTAGGCGGTGTCTCGCACTGTATAGCGCATGCACTAATTGGAGCGAGATGTGGCAGAGGCCGTAACCCGCACCGTGCTTCTCATCGCGCCAGGCCATCCATCAATGGCTTCCGCCAAAAATGTCCACGTCCCCATGATAATGGGATCCATCCCATGTCATGGGCTCCTTTGAACCTCCCCAGCCCTACCTTTCTTTACCTCTTTCTCCGTATCGTCGGACCCTATCTCTTTCCCCATCCTTTTCCTGATCCGATCCCATCGTCATTTCAATTTCCTCTCTTTCATCCTCCCTGTCTCTGTATCGCATAGACTATTCCTCTGTAACGCTATCTCTCCCTTAACGCCCCTTTCGGCGCATCGACTTCTGCTCTCGGGCCGCCTCCAACTTCTAGAACATAGCGACTTTCGTTTTCTTAGGGCCCTTGGATTTTGACTTCTTCTTTTCAGTCAGCGAGCGGCTTGCGTGGCGCCCCTCCCGACACGCTGAGCTGCCTTTTCTCTCGTTAAAGGACTGCGCTTTCTCGGCTTTCAAATCAGCCTCTGGTTTGGCAAATACGAGACCCCTGGGTCATCCGACAGTTCGACACCTTCAGAACGGTTTTGGAGAACCGTTTCCGCCGAGTCTTGCGAGCATAGATTTCCCCCGTACAACAGGCTTCACCGCTGCTGTTGTCCTGAAATAAGCTCCAACGTGTTTGCGGTTGGCGGAGCTGACGCCCGCCATGGACGCAGGTCGACCGGTCCACTTGACCGGCCGCGACGAGGATGCTGGCGAAAAGATTCTTGGGCTGCTCAAGAACCCTTTCTCTGACCAGGTATGGGATTCCCCTTGGTCCAATAAAGACATTGGCATAGACCCTTCTTCATACTGACTACTCACTATCTGGATGTATAGCTTGCAGCAGCTTCATTGTATTCGGCTCTCGCTATCTCTCTACCCACCACCATTGTCATCGCCTTGGTTTTCTCCCTCCTCCGACCTTATCATCAGGCCATCTATGCTCCCAAACTCAAGCATGCCGACGAGAAACACGCACCACCAGCGATAGGAAAGGCGCCGTGGTCGTGGCTCACGACGTTATGGCGAACCAAAGAGGATCAGCTTGTTTACTTGATTGGCATGGATGCTACCGTCTTTCTCCGGTTTACGCGCATGTGCCGCAACATGTTTCTCACGCTTTGCATCACCGGCCTCGGCATTCTTCTTCCTGTACATGTTTCCTACTGGACAAAATTCGATGGGCAAGCCGGCAACACTGGCTGGGTCACCAAGATCACTCCTTTGAACGTTTGGGCCAAGCCCATCTGGGCGCAGGTAGTCGTGGCTTGGCTCTTTAATATAATTGTCGCGGGTTTCCTCTGGTTCAACTATAAGAAAGTTCTTGAACTGAAAAGGAAGTACTTCGAAAGCGAAGAGTATCAAAAGAGTCTCCATTCCCGCACTCTCATGGTAAGGCTTGCTCAACTGATGATTGCACGGCTCCAGCTCACATTGATCTCTAGGTATTCGACATTCCGAAAAAAGGCTGCTCCGACGAAGGGATCGCGAGAATCATTGATACCGTTGCACCCAACTCCTCCTTTGCCCGGACCGCTGTCGCACGAAATGTTAAGGAGCTTCCCGACCTTATTTCCCAGCACGACCACGCCGTTCGCAAGCTCGAGAAGGTTTTGGCCAAGTACCTCAAGGATCCTACCAACGTGCCTACGGCTCGGCCCATGTGCAAACCGTCGAAAAAGGATCGAAAATATGGAACATACCCCAAGGGCCAAAAGGTGGATGCCGTTGAATACTATACCCAACGCATTCGCGATCTCGAAGTCCACATCAAGGAAGTCCGGTCGACCGTGGACAAGCGAGGCTCGATGCCGTATGGTTTTGCCAGTTACTCGGATATTGCAGAGGCCCATGGCATAGCCTACTCTTGCCGCAAGAAGAAGCCTGTTGGTGCCACAGTCAGACTTGCGCCTCGGCCTAACGACATTATCTGGGAAAATATGCCATTGTACGCTTCTACTCGAGGCCGCAGGCGATGGATCAACAACTTCTGGATCACTATTCTTACCTTCGTATGGGTTGTTCCTAACCTGGGAATTTCGATCTTCCTGGTCAATTTGCAAAACTTGGGTTCTGTCTGGCCAGCTTTTCAAACTCAACTCACGGAAAACACCAACCTCTGGGGTGTCATTCAGGGTATTCTTGCACCATCCCTCATGTCTCTTGTCTATCTCGTTCTACCCATGATCTTTCGCCGGCTTTCTGTCAAGGGTGGTGACCAGACTAAGACGGGGCGAGAACGACACGTTTTGGGCAAGCTCTACATGTTCTTCGTCTTCAACAACCTCATCATCTTCTCCGTCTTCAATGTCATTTGGCAATTTGTGGCTAGTGTCATTGACCAGGTGAATGATAGTAATAACAAGGAAAAGGACGTCTGGGTGATCATGCGCCGAACGGACTTCGGCAATATGCTCTTCTCTGCGCTATGCCTCAACAGCGTCTTTTGGGTAACATATTTGCTCCAGCGCCAGCTCGGTGCCGCCATCGACATTGCTCAGGCATGGCCTTTGGTCCAAGCCTTCTTTCTCAAGAAGTTCTCTAGCCCTACCCCGAGAGAATTGATTGAACTAACGGCCCCTCCTCCTTTCGAATACGCCAGCTACTACAACTACTTTCTCTACTACGCCACTGTCACCATGTGCTTTGCTGGTATCCAGCCTCTGGTACTACCTGCGACGGCCCTGTACTTCGTCATCGATTCTTGGCTCAAGAAGTATTTGCTTCTTTACCGCTTCGTTACCAAGACCGAATCTGGCGGAATGTTTTGGCGCGTCATCTTCAACCGCTTCATCTTTGCGTCGATGCTCTCGAGCCTTGTTGTTATGTTGACTTGCTACGTTCGGGGCAACCAAAGCTCCCACATCGAGTTCTTCTGCGTCGTGCCACTGCCCTTCCTAATGCTGGCCTTCAAGTTCTACTGCAACCGGCTTTTCGACAACAAGCTTCGATATTATAGCATCCGCGACGTCAACAAGAATCCCGAGAACGGCATCAACTCTAAGGAGGATCGCATGCGTAGCGAGAGATTGGCGAACCGATTTGGTCACCCTGCGCTGTACAAGCCGCTGATTACGCCTATGGTTCATTCAAAGGCGCAGAATCTGCTCCCCGCGATTTACAAGGGACGACTGACTGATGGCCGCGAGGCGAATCCCAGCGATATGATGAGTGTCAGTGGCTACTCGGACATGTACGCACTTGATGCCATGCAGGGCGGAAAGCCGGGCAAGAGTGCCAACAACTTCCCCGGATTCGAATATGTGTCGGAGAATCACATGGATTTCGAGTATTACAAGAATCGAGCAGAGTTTGCAGAAGATCACGGTGGAGGCGAGATCTACGGCCGTCCTGGAGAGATCATGAGGCCCAATACTCCTGGCTCCTTTGGCGACGGAAGCGAGACTGCCTCGCGATCCGGAAGTCCTGTTGGCGGTCGCTCCGCGTCTCCTTTCGGACCAGGTCAGCAGCGTATGATGTCCAGGACCAATACCAGCGACACAAGCTATGCGGCATACCGACCGACTGGCCCCGGATATGGCGGGTTTGCTCAGCAATCCACCATGGGCTTGGAAGCGCCCAGCCGGACGCGCAGCCCTATGTATTCGCATAACAACGGAAGCTCGTCAGGCCTCGGATTGATTCAGAATGCTGCCGCTTCCCCTGTAGGCGGAATAGAACATGGCACACCTGCTCACTCCCCTGGGCCTTCGATGGGTGCTCTTGGTGGTGGCCCTCGAGGATATAGTAACCTCGCCCAGAACGAGAGCGACATGGACGTGTCGGACCCTTCCCAGTATGACTATTTCCGCGGCAGCAGCCGGTCAAGGCGCAACCCCGGTGAGGGATGGTAGAGACGTCCTTAGATGGAGACTTTTCATTGCATGAACTTGGCGCGGCGTTTGGATAGATCGGGGATGTCTTTGATCTGCTACGAGCGAGGTGGAATGTACAGGCAACAACAGCAAGAGGTCTGATGTTTGTACGAAATTGGATATAAGACTTATCGAATAGCTTTTAATGCGCATACACTTTCTGTTCTAGGTTGAGAACTTGTAAATAGGACCAGACTCTTTGTTTGCATTGTGACAGGAGTCGGCCTTGTTAGTCCCTGCCAACGGCTTTTGACGCTGCTATCCATGTGACTCGAAATTATTGTTATCCTTCGTAGCCAAAATCCTACGAGCTTCGGTTTTCTTTGTACTCGAAATTTCACTCGTTGGCCTCGGCGTCGAGGACTCAACTCTAGGCTCTATTATTCTATCTTAAAGACACGGCAGATGACTATGACAAGCGAGATTAGGCCGTAAACCTACTTGTTTCATGTAGTCGCTGCATAAACACCTCCAAGTCCTCCGCCAATCCCATCATGACCTCCTCCTCCACAACGTCCTTGTTCCATGAGAGCCCCAATGTCATGTTACCACCTGGCACGCTTGCCACACTAATACTCATCGGGTCGCCAACGACCATGACGCCGTTGGTGAACAAGACGCGCGAGATGCTCCTCTCGCCCGGGAGGAGACGCAGGCTCCCAATGTTACTGAGTTCCCACGACTCTCCCCTCTGCTGGCCGTCTTTCTTGCGCCAGTGGGCTTCCCAGTCGGAGATGTAAGGGAGCATGCTGCAGCTGTCGTCGGCGGGCAGCGTGGCGGTCCTGTCGGTGATCTCGGCCTTGACGGTGCGGGCGTGCTGCCAGATCAGAGCGTCCATGTCTGCTTTGGGTCTGCGGAGCGCCGAGACGTCTGACGAGGAGAATTGGTGCGTCATGCCGGTGACGAGCACACGGTAAGTGTCTTTGGTTGAGGCGTTGACTGCTGAAGACATGTACGGCCGCATGTTGATGGGCGTAGAGCCCACAAAGGCCGGAGCGTCTGGGATGCGTCCGGCCAAGGCGGCGAGGATGAGGGCTTGCAAAAGGGCGGTGATAGACGTTCCGTGCGAACGAGTTGCGGTGAGGAGGCTGGCCACGACGGGGGCGGAGATGTCGACGCCGTGAACACGGGCTTTGTGGGGACGAGTGAAGTCAATGGGCTTGCCTGACCAGATAGCTGGTTTGGCTGACTTGAGGAGGGAAGGGCCAAGTTCGTTCCAGATAGTAGAGGCCCAGAAAGACACACTTTGTGTGTAAGCTAGAACGGCGTTCTGGGGTTCTGGCAACAGCGGGGGCTCGGGGAATGTCAGGATAGTCTGATTATCTGAGGGGGTCTCGAGAGATAGGGCGTTGAGTTCGGCGAGTAGATGCTCGTGGAAGTTCTTTGAGCTTGTACCATCCATGAGAGAATGGTGAAATGAGAAGAGTACGTCTTCAAATTTGGGGTTGGGTCCTGGTCTGAGGACAATGATGCGCCATGGTGGACGGGTTTCAATGTCCTCCCACAACTGATCGTGGCACCAGGCGTGCAAGTCCTCGAGAGTCTTCTCGTAGTTCTCTTCAGGCACGGTACGAAACTCAACCTGTTGGCTGAGATCGATTTGGGAGAGGTGAGTAAAGTGAGCGGTGTTGGTCTTCTCGCCCTGGATGCCGACTCGTAGCATGGGATGGGCGGTTACAATCTTTGCCAGCGCTGCGAGGATAGCTGCGTCTGAGCAGGTTCCACCGGGGGGCAGTGAATATCTTCCTGTGATTATTACACAGCGATACAAGCCCAATGGGTGGCGGGACGAAGAGTAGAGTTCCCTAAGGGAAGGTCTTAGTACTAGTATTTATTGGTGCGGATGATGGGTATTGTGTACATACATTGGGCCCAGGGGCCGCATGGTGTTGAGGGGCGATCCGGCGGCCATTGCGACTTAAGTTACGGACAAGGTTTTTACAAAAAATAATGTTGTCCTTGATACAAGCCAAAGTTTACTTCTGGGTGTCTGGTATGAAAGTTAACTGGGATTCTTAATCAAGGGAGCTATAGCGATGTAGAGTAGGAGAGGTTGCTCGCTCGCTCACATTTTACCACGGCGGCAATGAGTACAACGCGGGAATATTTGTTCGGAATTATTTTAAAATATGAAAATAAGGGAAACAGGCCGGGAATTCGTATTTAAATAACTTATGTCTTGCTCTGCTGCAGCTTTCCAGTGGAGGTCTAGTTTCAGCGGTTGTGAGTCAGTGACTGACTGAGCGAAGCCGGTGTAAGTCGCAACGGGGCTGTACGCAACCTCGATACTTAGATAGCGGATGACCTACCGATGAAATAGATTTAAAAAAAAAAAAATCAAGAGCATATCAACAAAGCTACTCCGTATATGGAACTTGTGTAAAATAAGTGAAGCCTTGCAAGAGGAAATAAATGGTCTCCTACTGCGGACCTGGGCGATTCTCCCTGCCGGTGTCCGAGCCGACCGGATGAACTGGTTCCGCCGATCTAATTAATTAGGATGGGCAACCAACCAGTGGCTGAACGCCAACACCCAGTGTTATCGTAAGGAAGCTACAGGCAGTTACAGACGCCAAGAAAGAACCCCCCCTGTCCCGGCCGCTTCTACAGCCGCCTCCAACGCGTCAACCCACGACCCGACAAAAACATTTGGTCACCTTTTGCGAGCCGTTATTGTTATTTTCTTTGTTGCTGTACACCAAAGCATCCTAATACCCAACCTGACCCATATACGCGTGTACGACTAATACCTTGTACGGCCGATCGCTTGACCTCTTCCGTCGCGTAGCACCCACCGCGATGCTGTGAACGCGCTCTCGACTTTGGACGACGACGATGCTATCGCAAACGCCCTGATCGACCATAACCACCCTTCGCATACCCGCCGACCCTACCGATGGATCGCGACAATAGTTCGCTGCTCGAGCGGCCGAGCCAGCTCGTGGTGAAGCAGTCAGGACGGAAACCTCTATTCGCGAACGGTGCTTCCCGCGGCCAGGACAAGAACAAAGAGAACGAGCGCGCACAACCAAACAACTCCAGATTGCAGTTCGGATTGCTCACGAATGGGCTGACACGATCTACGAGCGCCGATGCCGAGAGGGGAAGTAACAACAGCAGCTTCGCATCTCCTCGCGACACAAAGATACCAAGGCCCGGGTTCTCAAGCTCAGATCGCAAACGGCTCTCCATGTCGGACGCTTTCAAGCTTGCCGCCCAGGAGAGTGACAATGATTCAGAGGAGCACACCCAGGCCATGGACGCATCGCCCAGCCCAGCGCCGCGAGCCTGGCGCGAGCAGCACGAAGCGGATGCGAATCGCATGAGGAAGATACTAGGACAGGACCATCTAGACACCAAGGCACCAAGCCGACCTTTTTCGCGGGAATCGCTAGCGTCATCAATGGTACCGGACGCGAAGCCATCACCAGAAATGGCCGAATCACCGCGCCGGCGGGCCTATTATGGGAAATCAAGGATTGGGCTTGGGCCCAAGGAGCCGGCCCAGGAGACCAAGACCGCGGCAGGAGACGGAACCAAGACTGCGGATCGGGCAGGGAGTGCGAATGGCAGATTGCAGCCAAATCCGAACTGGCTAAGGCATGTGCCATCTAAAGACGATCTCACGAACCAAGGACGAATTCCAGCACTGGTTCCAGGAATTGAGGACCCTTTGCCGTCAATTGAGGGCGAGAAAAAACATGAACCAGCTCACTCACAACCAACTGCTGCAATTTCATCACCGGAAAAGAGCTTCGCATGGCAAGTTGATGATGATTTTACGGCTGGGGATTTGCAGATATCGGACAGCCCTAGAATCAGAATGGAAAACCGGCCATTTGCGAACCGCATCAATTTTGACGATGGCAGCGAAATAGACATCAACTCCCGGACAAGAGTGGCACCGCCTGGATCGCGGAATACAAAACTGGACGAAATACGGTCAAGGGAGGTCAAGACAGGGAGCGATATCCCGGTTGAGCTACCTCGACCGCGTAATACAAAGCTGGATGAGATACGAGAGCGAGAAGAAAAGGTCCAACACCAGATACCCATACCAGACCGTAATGCCCCGAGGCCGAGAAACACCAAACTGGACGAGATACGGCAGCGTGAGAACGACGGTATCCCAAAAAGATCGCTGGCTCAGATTAGGTTGGGAGAAATCCGGGAGCAGAATTCAATGGGACGCTCACTGTCACCAGAAGAAACCCGACCGCAGACGAGCCGCGGCATAGTCCCAGAGACCAGGTCATCCACAGAAGCTAAGCCGAGAGAACCGATTCGGTCCAAGTCGGCCTTTGGATTTGGAGGAGAGAGGATACCGGATACGCCTGTAACTGTCTACAAGTCTCGAAGGGCTAGTGCAGAAGTACCTGCCAAGGAATCTGGCGAATCGGTAGGCGTGGAGGATGGTACAGAGCGTACACGGCCAGACTTATCGCACAGGCGTACCGATTCGCGAGAGGTACTGCGCATGTTGTCTCGGGCTGCAAGTGCAAGTCCTGCAATTGAAGCGGAGCCGCGACGGTTGGCAGACAGTGATGAACCCGCTGCTCTGCTGTCGGATTCTAAGCCTGACACTGCATCTGCAATTCCGCAACCCTCCACTGACAATGGACCCCGAAGCCGCCAACATCGAGCAAACCGAGACTCCAAGACAAAGCCCACGGTTGGCTTTGCCGGATTAACCCGAAATCATTCCACGGACTCTGTTAAGAGCAAGGGTTCCAGCATGCAGTCGGAGGTGGATCCCACAGACCGGATCGAGGCGGAGATCAACCTCTTTGCACCGGCCGATAACCATTCCGAAAAGGGCTCAGTGAAAGCTCCTTCGCCGATGCCCGAGTCGGAAGATGAAGGAGATGTTGAGGCGACGCCCCGGCCATCAAGGCCGGATCCGCTGACGATGCCGACCCCAAAGATTACAGGGGCATATGTTGAAACACCGGCGACAGTCAAGGTTGAGAAGATCGAGGTGAAGGAGGACAAAGCAAAGCAGCCAAAAAAGGAGGAACGGGCGCCGCGACAGAGATCTACATCGCTCCGTAATAAGAGAACGGAACGTGTGGCAAGTGGCAGTGACCGAGACACGGCCTCGGATCCTGGGACGGACGAGAAATCTAGCACAAGAAGCTCGTCCACGGGACTGAGAAGACGGCGCACTCGTTCACTGCCGCGGCGCAGAGCACCACTAAAAAACACGGCGAGGCTCCCTAATGTCAAGGACGACCTTAAAGAACTACAGCGCACACATCTCATCGACGATTCCACGTTGGATGACCTCGAAGAGGTTCTCTTGGGCCGCAAAGCACCTTCACGAGACCTTGAGGCGCTCCTCGATAACTTACCCCAAGACCCCTCCCTCGACGACGATTTCGACTTTGACCTAGAACTTGACACCAAACTCAACACAAAAACCAACCAGATCGACCCTCAGAACAATGAGAACTCTGACCTGCTACGACTCACGCGGATGAACAATACTCTCAAGAACAGTCTCTACGGGATTCACACGGCAGCGAGGGGGATTGAGCGACTTTCTGACCAGGTCAACATCAAGAACAAGTACGCAGAGGACAAGGCGGCAGAGGACAAGGCGGCAGAGGACAAGGCGGCAGAGGACAAGGCGGCAGAGGACAAGGCCGCTGAGGACATGATGTCCGAAATCAAGACCGAAGACGAGTCGCCTGAACAGAAACACCTGGAGAATATCAATCCCAGGGCCGTACTAGACAAGATGGACATGATTCGCGACGACCGCAGCGCCACTGACACCTATGCAACACACCCCAGCACTGGAGCAATGTCTCACATTCAACTCCCCGTCCCGCGCCTCTACTACCGCAAACCGTCCTTCCGGCTGTCTCTGCTCGGTCTCATGATTCTCCTCCTTTCGCTATGGTACGCCGCCGAGTCCGCAATGTGCGCCAGGTACTGCCGCCCGACACGCTGCAGCAGCACTCCCTGTGTTTGGTCTATCGACGATCCCACCTTTGGCAACGCCATACCCGTCAAGCTGGACCAGTGGGCTACCGGCGGCCGCGGACGCGTCTTAGCTGAACAGCTCAGGGAAGAAACCTCGGACTGGATCGCCGACATGACAGACGTCTTTCACGGCCGTGAAATCACAGACATTGACATCAGAGGACTCTCGTTTGAGCAGAAACGCCAGCACCGTCGACGCCTGCGCAAGAAGGGCCTCGTCAAGCCTCGTGTCGAGGCACCGGATCAAAAGGCAAAATGGGATGCGTGGCGGAGGGTCAGGCTGGCCAAGGAGCGAGAGAGGGAGGCGCGGGAGATGGGGTATGCTGTTGGAGACGATAGCGAGGAGGCTATTGGGCGAGATACGAGAGTTTGGTAAGGGCGCGCAAAACGAGGAAAGCTGAGATAACAATGTCCCGAAACGGGCGGTTTACGTTAATATGAAATGGATACCCCCCTGAGCGAGGGCGTTTGAACAGACACACAATGCTGAAAATCCTTTTGCTACATGTTGATGATCACGGTGATGTCTCTTTCAGTTGGTATCAACCTCTAAGCCCATATACAGAGAATTAACAGCATTGCTGCCATGCATTGCATTTTCCATAACCCAACGCCGTACGCCCGGTATCCCTTACCTCTCTAATCATCAATACCACCCCACTCATCATCGTCTTCCTCCTCGTGGTCGCTCACAGCCTGAACCCACGGCAGCCTCTCGTCCTCGTAGCTGCCACCGGAGCGCGCCCTCACCGGCTTGATGGGGCATTGCTTCAGCGCCAGCACGAGCTCGCCCAGGGCCTTGACAAAGTCCTCGGCCTCGGGGTCCTCGAGCGCGCCCTCGCGCTCCAGCTCGTCGACCCAGATGTCGAGCGCGTGCAGCCGGATGCCGACGGGGACCTTCCGCATGTCGCCCTCCTTGTCGAAGGGGTACTCCTCCAGCAGGGCGACGATTGCCTTTGCGTCGCCGTCCTTCCAGCCCCTCTCCCTGGCGAGCCTGACGTGCGAGGCAAACACCCTCCTCACGAGGAGCAGGAACTTCTCGAGGCGCAGGACGTCGATGCCGGTCCACTGGGCGCCGACGACGGCCCAGAAGCCGCGCAGCCAGGGGATCGCGCAGGCCGGGCGCAGCGTGAAGAGCAGGTTGGCGAGGTCGGTGGCGAGGCGCTGCTGGGGGATGGGGCGGTCGGTCATCCAGAGGGCGTAGAAGAGGCCCTTCCAGAGCTTCTGGGCGTCGGTGTGGGTTAGGGTTGCGCGGGAGGAGAGGAATGATGTGAGGGATTCTAGAGAAGCAGTTCGTAGTTTGCGGTCTGTGAGGGGGGAGGGGACAGGAAGTGTTAGCTGCTGGGTGCTGCGGAAGAGGAGGGTTCAACTATTGGAGACGTACCGCTTGAGGCGAGGTTGCGGATAAATGGCATCTGAGATTCGTGGGCGGCCATTGTGAGGGATCGAGAGCGTCAATGGCTCTGTGACTTGTTATTGCGCTGTTATATGCGACGAGGGTTCCGTCGTTGGTTTGAAGGGGAAAGGCTTCTTGTGTGGAGGAGAAGTTGGTGATAGCTGGGGTTGGTGTTGAAGGTGTAAAAGTGTCTGGGCAACTTTTTTTCAAGGTCAAGGTGGGATGCACGGCGGTTGATGTGGGGGCCTCACCGAGCTCACCGCGGGTGGGGCGGCCCGCTACGTACCTTCGTGTGTCCATGAGTCCTGAGGGGACTTGCAACGAGACATTGAGGCTTGTACTACAACAAAAAGCTAGGTCACAGCTAACTTTTGCAGTGGTTTTCTACTGGCTGTAATAACTAGCGTTCTTTGTCACAGTCACATGAGACATTTCGTAGCTATCCGGAAGCACACCCGTCGATGTCAAAAGGTTTGGGGCCTTGAAAGGGGCCTAAAAGCGAAGACCCTGAACTAGAAATGTTTAGGTCATGAGGGCGTCGAATTGTGAAAGGGACAGCCTTGGCCACGCCTTGATAGTGATTGTATTATCTAGGGCATGTCTTGGTTAATTTTTGCCAATCATCTGCAAGCAAAAGGCTGGCTTCTCGTACTGTTCTCACCAAGTACTCGTATTATCTCGGCCATCCTCTTCCTACAGCTACTGGAATCGATCAGGGTCTTCTTCCGCAGCCGTGGAATGACTGGGCACAGTCAATGAAGGTAGGTATACAAAGAAACCAATCAATCACATGGAAAGCAAACAGCAATTGTTCTGTTCAAAATATTTTCACCAAAGTATAATTAGCTTGAAAACAGACTAGACGCCTTCGTCGGCGTACAGCGAAAGCAGTCTTCCCTTGAAGAGGGGCTGCTAGGATCAAACTGTTATTACTACCGCAAATAGGAACACAATCAGCCATTGAGACATAGTGTTTGTCTCATTTCCAAGCAGATGATTCTTTCAACCTGCTACAAAGAGACAAGCAAACGGTCGGTCCCTGGTGATATTTTTCGTATTTTCAGCTTGCCCCCCCACTTCTTCACTGTAAACCGTGCCCGTCCCTCAACTGACCCCACCATCGTCATACCCTCCTCTCTCTTCTTCTCCAACTCCCAACTCTGCTTTTTGCAAGAGACATCAACGAAGAACGACCAAGTCACGCAGCAACGAGTGCCTTTTGATTTCGTACATAAAACGAGACGTGACGGGGCCTAGATACATTTGATTGCCTGTATATCTGAACCGTCGATCCTGGCATTTGACTAGAGCTGGGCTGTCTTCTCTGCGTCAACCACCAACCAAGACCCATCCGTTTACGAGCATCACCACTTTCTCCATTCCACCAAAATGTCCTCCAAGCGCATCCAGAAGGTGATCCTCCCGCTTGTACCCTGTCCCCGTCACCCTCACTCAGTAAGCTAACACGCCCCCCCTCCCCTCCAGGAATTCGCCGAAATCTCCCAAGAACCCCCCGAGGGC
>JADBHU010000378.1:0-17718 GCA_017140155.1 Fusarium devonianum | reverse complement strand
GAGCCAAGGGGTGGTGGGGCGGCGACACCGGGCTAGTCTATGGCTGGCAGGGCGAACCTTGGGTTCTCTGCGCGAGGCGGCATGAGTCGTGCTATCGAAGCCCGATGGAAGGTTTGTTCAGGGCGTCCCAAAACGTCTAGAATTGCCCCGAGCGTCTTTTTATTTTATTTTTGCCGCTGCGGGACGTGAGCAGCGGAGTCAGGGAGGGAGGGGGCCCTGGCAGGGCAGGGCCAGGGTAAAGGGAAGCGCTCAAAAGGGTCACCCCCACGACCAAGGAGGGTGAGAGTAGCGGGAGCGACAATGGAAGAACGTCGGATCGGGGAGGGGCAATGGCAGGTCATGAAAATAGCTAACGTACGTACCTGCATTCATCCACCGTATTTCCAGGGCGCGTCTGCTTTGCGAAAACTGATACCTTCACTTCACTTACAGCTTCCAGATACTTGCTATAGACACCTAGAGTTCAAAGTTCTTCCCAAATAATTAATATAAAGAAGCCAACAACAAAGACGGCCGTGGCTTCGCGCCTGGCAGCCACCGCTACATCAACTCAAGCCCCCACACTGGCCCCCATTGTGCCTCACTTGAGATGTCAAACTGGCAGCGTCAAATAAGCAAGCTTGCAAGCGCACACGCAGGGCAAGGCAGTCTGCAAGGTAAACTACTTCGCACCCAATACAATGACAGCAGCCTGCGAGACGACGGCTAAAATACGACGCCAACGATGCCACTGCAAAACTTGGCGTTTATTATGTCTCCAAAGGGCTGGCACCTCAAGCGCGACTTTGACCTGGCCGCTATCTCGGTGGGCTCCTCACCGAAGCGCATCATCCGCTATACTTGATCGCGAATAGCTTCTCCATAGTGGGCGGCTGAGACACGCAGTACGTAGAACTATCTTGGTGTCGATAACGCGCCGATATGACCCATCAGTGCACGCACGTTCACGCTGGCTTAATTGCTATTGCCGTTCCGCCATTGGGCCAGCAACAGACTTATCGATGCCTGCGTTTCGAGCTACCAAGCAGGTCCCTTGCGCACGGCTAGCGTGCGCCTTACAATAAATACAGCTATCTTTTGGCGATGGTTCGAGCGGACCATGTGTTAATTACTTGGCTCTTATCTGGGCCTCGGGCTGGCAGCCAGCCAACACTTTCATGTCATGGAGAATCCGTATCCCGAAGACCCTCTTTGACACGGACGCGGACACAAGAGCTGATGCGCACCAATACAGAATAATCACAAGCTAGCCCCCAGTTGCTGCTTCTGGCGAACCTGATCTGATCCATCATCCATGACCAGATCAGCTGGCCGAAGCGTCCCGAACGAGCCGCAGACGTGGGAAGGGATGGATGGGCAAAGGCGGAATCTCGATGTCCAGGACTGTCAGCACCACCATCACATTCATCAGCCTGCCAAAACCTGTCACAAATTCCGACCGAACGTGAGCTGTGCCCAGTCTGCGAACTGCGAAGGTGCAGCACCAAGCCCGGGATGGCATACCGGCCAAACCCCAAACATTGAATTGCGCAGCCCTTGTTTCGAACCCCTGTGCAATCACCACCCCCAACAAGTCAGAATGGGGGATTCCGATCCTTGTGAGCCTCGACCTGACGGGCCGCGACGTTCGTGGATCTCGGTCACGATATGCAGAAACGCAACAGGAGTCGAGACAGCGAAAGGAGAAACTCGAGAAACGCATATAACCGGTCAAATGGGAACCGCCCAGCCCAGAAGACAAGGACTTAGCCAATGCCTTTTCCCGTCCCCTGCTGCTCCGGAATACCAAGACCGGCGACATGCAAGCCTTGCCATTGCGTGCAGAGGGGGTTTCTCACACCCCCAGGAGGGTCTATATCCCGAGACAACGGTCAGGCTTTGTTCCAACCGTGCCCTGTCCCAGTCATCGTTCAAATCATTCCGCGGCTGTTGATTCTTCGAGCCCGTCAAACAAGCGCCCGCCGACCGCCGACAGCTCGCCGCGATACACCTTACCTTCAATCTATTTGACCGAGCCCAATGTCCCTGTTAATCGGAAATGCTCTAGCGGACGCTCACTGATAGCCCGAGCTGACCAGGTTGCCCCCTTGTTGTCCCGAGCTGACTGCTACCCACGCAACCTACTTTTCTTCCCGGGCGTGTTATTCCCGGGCAAGAGTACCAATTCAGTTGTTGGTGGCGCCGCCACAGCTGCTATCCCGTTCACCTACTTACCAGCTTCTGGGTTTCTCAACCATCAACCGTCACTCACTCGCAGACGGGTCGGGAAACCAGCATCAGAATGCAGCCGCATACCAACGTTGCAATCCCCGAACGTCTCCTGCGCATGTACCGAGGACATAACGGCCTTGCGTCATATCATGTCCGAGAAGGACGCCCTCGCGTGTCCATGCTCTGTGTTGTTGTTACCCTCGGCTGCGCCCTGGCTCGGGGATGCGAAGTAGGAATAATATCTGTGGCTATCTCCCTGGAACATTTCTGCGTCCTTTGATGGAGCTTGTATGTGGCTTTCCTGCCGAAGATGGGCCGCTTCCGCCGGTGAGCCAGGAGACCCATCTAACCCTCAGCCCTGTGGGATGTAAAGAAAACTCCTAATTGCTATCATATCGAACTGATACCGCTGCGGCTTTTATTAGGATGGGATTGCGGATCCCGCTTCGGTGACAAAGCTCCGCAATAGTCTGAGGCTCTACACCAAAGCCGGATTGAATAAGGACTAGTTTGAAGCTTATCATGATGCTAGTCACCTCTGGGCAGCCTCCTTGTTCTCATGGACTTCCAGATCAAGATCAACGCTCACAAGCTCACTTACGTGGCTCTTGTAGCACCCAACTTCCTGTCTTGCAGTAACTTGTCACGACTTTGGCCCTGCGAAACCAACACTTTGCTTAAAATGCCAAGCGTTGGAGGGCATCTCATGGTCCTAGCTCATGATCCCCCGAGCCACGTCACTCAGTATGGCAAAAAAGCCCATATCACATTCAACGTCAGTCGGTACATGATGATCATCAAGTCATCAGCACATTGATACTCATCATGATTGGTGACCTCCCATTTCCGTCCCGTCGTCCGTCTGCTTCCCTCATAATACAGTCGCCTTGTACTGCCTTGTCATCAGTAGTAATTCCGACACGTCCTGCCGGCAAAGTCCATTTTTGTCCACATCTGTCCATGCCATCAGACGAGCCCACCGCATGATGGTCTGCCCTCGCAACCCTGTCCATCAACTTCCGTTCGGCAACGGCCGCTGCTAGTGAAATGAGTGGCCCTCCCCCCCCTTGCCTCTTCGAAATGCAGGGGCCAAAACACCAAGGCCTGGCCTGGTTGATGTTTCAATCTGACGAGTCGCACAATCTGCACCCAATCCCTTCCATGACTTCGCTGGGTCTTGTATGCTGTGTCGACCGTTCCCTGCTTTTGGACTGCGCGATGCACAAATTGTCCGTGGGCTCGGCAGAAACTCCCGGGTCACGTATAACAGGCGAGCAGCATGCTTGGCCCGGTTATGGGTGTGCAAGCTCGCATTCATCTTCACATGCGTGAGATAGTACTTCAGGTTGAGCTTCTGCCGTTCGCTATAAGCTTAGGCTAATCTCTTTTGACATCATTTGGCCTGGTAATAGTGCTCGTGTCCCGTGATCTCGTGTAGAGCGAGAGCATCACGGGTTTTGTTTGCTCCAACTACACCTACACCGCTTGTCACATGCACCGTTGGTTTGCAATTTTTTGGCTCTTCATCGCCAAGAGACAACATTTTCCTTATCTGTAAGATGCGACGAATGAACGTATGTAATTGTTACGTGCGCTAGCTCCCCTGCTATGTGAAGGGCTAAATTCAGGGTCCAGTAGCTTCAGTGGATCTCATCTTCGGCAGCTTTCTGCTCACCGAAGAGCCTCCGATCCCATGTGGGCTCGACTGCGTGCCACTCGTCGATAGGACCGAATCAACTTTTTGGTTGAGCGGGAAAAATGTGTTTTTCTTTCACGCCCCCACGGCTCGGATTGGTATATGACTCTTCGACTATCCCAGCCACGAATTAGTTGGGCTGTCTAGAGGCATTTCTTTCGATATCTCGGGCCAAGCTTGGCAAAAGACAAGATCTAAAGTGGATTCTCCATTTCCTATCTATCATACATCAAACTCAAGCGAGGGGCAACTATCCCTGAAGCAACCAGTGATGGAAACGACAACTGCACCCACCGAATGTAAAACGTACCTATTTACGGGCCGGTTTCTTTGGTCAATCAAAGCAGAAGAAAAATGCTCAAGCTCGTCATCAACTACGATTCGTCATCGCCCTCTTTCTGAGGCTTACGAATTTTCGCTCTCATGATCGACCTGTCATGACGCCGCCGCTGGGGCATTTGCTCCCTCAGTCCGTGCCGCAAGTTCCGATCCAGGACGTAGCCACGTTCTCATGTGTCCTATTTTTTGCAATTTCACGTGTCAGCACATGTTAAACAAGGAGTTGTCGTTTCAATCGATCCAAAAGGGGCGGCTTTTTTTTTATTCGCAGCTTATCTCGGTGTTTCTTACCTGACTTGCAGCTCGTTATGATAGCGTCTTCTGTGAAATCTAACCAGCACACCGGGTGCGTATCAATGGACTTATTCTGTCAACCTCATGTCAGCGCTCAATTCTGCCCCCGGCGAACCCTTATCACATCTGCCGGAGCTGGCACTTACAAGTACAGGCGGAAGCATCGGGATCCGAGCTCGTGGCTCAACAGGGTGCGAGACTACCACCTCCTCCTCGTCTGGGATCAGGTTCGAATTAGATCGCAGCCTGGAGTTGATTGTCGTGGCCGTTTCGGCTCGTTGCAGAGCCGTGTATCGTGACGAGATGGACCCACGATGTCGAACAGATTGCTATAAGCGACAGCAGCGTCAGCATTCGTTTATTTGTTGATGCACTGGTTAATGCGTTTGAGAGTATCACGCAGCAATGGTAATATGCCACTGCCGGCATCAGATAGAGGTTTTTACTTACCGCCTTGGGCCGGTGAAGCATGCCGACACTGAAATCCCAGAGACAAAGCCGTCCGTCCTCGCCAACGCTGCCAATTCGATAATTACGGTCGTCGCACCGCCAAGGGTCAAAGGCAACGGCAGAAACCCAAGATTGGTGTCCCTGGCATCTTGCTACCAGTGCGGATTCTGCAACTGACCAGATCGAGATCAGGTCGTCTTGTCCACCAGTCAGTACGTATTTGCCGTCCGGGGACCAACAAGCGCAGGTCAAGCCGCCATAATACGAATAGAACACGTCGAGGAGTCTGTCGAGTCAAGTCAGTTAAGCAGAAGTTGGGGGCTACATGTTCCATAGTGTCATACTCTTCTTTCAGATAGTCGATGATTCTAAGCGTTCCATCCTCAGAAACCACAGCCAGATGCCGGTTATCGGGCGAGAAAGAGAAGGCATTAATGCGGTGATTTGATAGCTTCCAGGCTGCCACTGGGTTTGTCTTTTGGTTCTTCGAATGAACCGACTTGTTGATGCGGATGCTGTTGGGAGGACTCGAGCCGCTCGAAGCGTCTATCGATTCACCATTTTCAACCATGTTCCCGTTGGCTGCCTCCTCCTCAGGGTTAAACTGGGCGTCCTCCTTCTCTTTATCGTACACAACAAGTGAGCCGTCCATATGCGCAGCGAGAAATAGATTCTCAGATCCTGGTATCCATCGAATCGCTGATACTGGGGTTCCATTGATAGCGCCCTAAGAATGAAGTCAACACCAACATGCTGTCAATTCGATACAATGAGCGCAATCTCACGTTCTTATTCAATCGAGTATACCGTTGCGAAATAGGTTCCCACCAGATTATTTCGCCGGTTGAGAACCCCATGATGACGTCAAGGTGCGAGACGCTCTTTGTATGAGCATTCACGTCGTGGCATAGGCAATGGGCTTTAGTGAACAATATCTTGGTCAGATAGTCTTGCTGTTCAGAGTTTCAGTCAGGACAATCAGTAGAGTTGGTCAAGAAGACAACACGTACCTTGGAAGGCGATGACATATCGAGCCACTGGAAGGCACGGTTGATATTGGCAAAAGCGAATATGCCATCACTCGGTCGTTCAGTAAGCTTCCTTGATAAACCTTCGTTGACGATGACGCGAGAAATAAAGGAGGAATTGCTCTTAGTCATGTTGTTCTTTGGCTTCCTCTTCTTATTCACATCCTTGGTTGGTACTTGGGTGAGCAAGGCATTGCCCTCACCAAAGGCCGGCGCAGAACCCAAGGTGATAGAAGTTGCTGGCGCATCACTTGTCGACCCAGCTCGACCATCCTCGCTGCTCATGCCCCCCTCGGTTGAGTAACGGCCTTCGTTGGGGTGCTCCTGGATACTCGAAGGGGCACCGCTCATGGCGAGGGTGGTGGAAGAGACGCCTTTGTAGAAGACAGGAGGGTTCGTGCGAGCATCGAGGGCGACAAGGGTGACGGACGTGCCGGCGGTGGCAGGTTGTGGGAGAGTCGCGAGCGGATTCGGATTCGGGACTGTAGCTTCGGAGGGATGGGGCGGAGGGGTCGCAAGGTGTAGATCCTCTTTCAGCGTATACGTTCCTGGGGAGATGGACCAGCGTGAGTTACAACCACTCCGACAAGTAACGAAGTCGTATTCGTCGCATGGACGTAGCCAGTGCTATGGGGGTGCTGCACGCGAAAAGCATACCTTCGCCGACTAAGAACTGCCACTCGGGGCCAGTCGGGTTCGATAGCGTGTTGTTGGTCTCAATCATGGGCACAGGATGTATTGAGCTGCCGTACGGCCCCATGGTGGGATACCGCGGCGGGGGAGGTAGGACACTGGAATCTCATGGCGTCAGTCTGTGCCTATGCAGGTAGCCGCGATCGCAGGAGGATTATGAGAGCGAGGTTGTACGCACAACATGGTGCCGTTTCTGTGCCGCCTCGTATATTCCTGACGGGTCCGTGTAGTCGACGAGTTCTGTGCTTAGTTTGGAGGCCGGGTGTCGAAGTGGACGGGAGGAGGAGGAAGAGAGGCTGGCCGAGGCTCAACCGACTTTCGCGCGCCTGAAGCCAGGCCAAGTTGATTTCAAAGGACTCTGTCAAAGCCAGACGTACGAGGCGGGACGTAGGAATAGACTTTGACTGCAACAGATCGATACAGACCAGTAGTCCACAACTCCCAAGATGATGAGATTGAGTGAAATGTAACTGACGAGGAGGGTTGAGTCGGTCAGTGGTCAACGGTAGCTTAGCTAAGGTAGGTTGGAACCGTTCTTTGAGGCGCAGAACAAGCAGACCAGCAAGTGTGGGGTAAACTGGAGTGCA
Organism: Fusarium devonianum; assembly: GCA_017140155.1. NCBI lineage: Eukaryota > Fungi > Ascomycota > Sordariomycetes > Hypocreales > Nectriaceae > Fusarium > Fusarium devonianum. The sequence goes on along the minus strand of JADBHU010000378.1, from coordinate 10,420 downwards.
TGGGGAAGGCGCCCTGGAGGCTGGCTCTGACAGGAAGGAGCTCTGTCCGTCATCCCGGATTTCGGGCGAGGAACCCGCGACCCAAGGAAACCGGGAGGTTGGCAGGTACGACAATCCAGGGCGGCACAGCACATTACCTACTACCTAGTAGGTACCTAAGGTAGGGCAACTGTTAATTATCAGGAATGCGCAAGCGGGCAACCTTAGCAAAGCGTCCACTGGACTCCATCTCAGGTGCCCCTCATGATTTCATTTCCCTATCGCCGACTTCAGTTGCGCCTTGCTCCCTCCTGATCTGCGGTCTATCTGCAGTCTACCTGCGCGTTAGGTGCATCCGTCAGTCCGGGGCTTCGCGATCAAACGACAACTGCATCAATCACACCATTCATCCCCAGGCGGAGCGATAACTGAGGCGGCGAAGGGTTCAGGTAAATTGCCCGGAGCTTAGCGGTTTGCGATCTGTTCTCCACTGAGCTCTCGCAGACACAGGTGTTGAGATCCCACTTGCCTATTAGCATGCCTACCACAAGCCCACTGAATCAGAATCACAGACACCTTCAGTGGGGCGCGGGAGGTCTATGACCACCTAGCCCCTCCCGCTGCTACCTACTAGTAGTACGTACTGTGCATGTCTTTAATTGAAAGTCCCCAGTTCCGCCCAATCCTTGCTCGTCGCGTCCCTTCCTTCAGGCTTCAAGCATCGACATCCCAGCTTTGGCTGCATCTTTTTGCATCTCGAGCCCTCCCACACCACCAACGTATTCTCTGCCTCAGATCAGACCAGATCAGCTGAGCTGAGCTGTGCTGAGTTACGGCGTTGATCGAGCCATCTCGCGCCGCTCCGGGTCTTCCCTTGGGACCCGAAGTCCAGATCATAGCTGTCGTCGCTCATTGCTCTTTTCCTGCTTTCTTACCTACCTAGCACGATCGCAACCAACCTTGGAACTCTTCACGGTAGACAACGCTCAACGACCACATTAACGGACGTCTGCTCTCTCGAGGGCATGGAAACTTGACGACGATATAGACTCGACTACAACTTCCCTAATATTTCCATCATGGCTGCTGGTACGACCCCCATCATGATCACTTGCTGTCCCGCCACCGTCTGCTTCTTCCTTGCCGAACGGTTGAGCCACGGTGGACTGGCGCTATTTGCATAAACCTCCAAGCTCAAAGGCTAACTTGCAATGTTCAGTGCGCATCTGTGTTTGCGGTGACGAAAGCACCGGCAAATCCAGCCTCATCGCCTCGCTCGTCAAGGATCAGTTCGTCACCAACAAGATTCAGCCCGTCCTACCTCAAATCACGATTCCTCCCAGTATCGGCACGCCCGAGAATGTCTCGACAACCATAGTCGATACCTCGGCCCGTCCACAGGACCGCACAACCCTTCGCAAGGAGATTCGAAAATGCAATGTCATTCTACTCGTTTATGCCGACCACTACAGTTACGAGAGGGTGGCCCTCTTCTGGATGCCCTACTTTCGATCACTCGGTGTCAACGTTCCTGTCGTTCTTTGTGCCAACAAGTCCGACCTCGCCGTTCAAGGCACCACACCTCAGGTCGTCGAAGAAGAGATGCTTCCTGTCATGGCCGAATTCCGCGAGATCGACTCTTGCATTCGTACTAGCGCCCGAGACCATCGTAATGTAAATGAGGTATTCTTCCTCTGCCAGAAGGCTGTAACTCATCCAATTGCTCCCCTGTTCGACTATAAGGAGGGCCATCTCAAACCAGCATGTGTCCGCGCACTTAAACGTGTCTTTTATCTTTGCGACAAGGACCAAGATGGTTATCTCAATGAACAGGAAATGCGCGATTTCCAAGCTCGCTGCTTCGACAAGCCTTTGACGACAGACGACCTGGACAACATCAAGCTCAGCATCTCCAAGTCGCTACCAACTTCTAATATGGAGAGGGGCATTGATCAGCAAGGGTTCCTACAGCTAAACCAACTTTACGCTGAAAAGGGGCGCCACGAGACGATATGGATCATCCTTCGAAAATACCGCTACACCGACAGTTTGAGTCTCGAGGACAAGTTCATTCGGCCAAAGTTTGACGTGCCAGAATACTCATCAGCCGAGCTGAGTCCGGCTGGCTACCGATTCTTTGTCGATTTATTTCTCCTTTTCGACAAGGACAACGATGGTGGCCTAAATGATCAGGAGCTCGAGGCTTTGTTTGCTCCGACACCCGGACTCCCCAGCTCATGGACCGACTCTTCTTTTCCATCCTCGACTGTGAGGAATGAGGCCGGTCACATTACTCTCCAAGGCTGGCTAGCTCAATGGAGTATGACCACGTTCATTGAGCCCAAGACCACCATTGAGTATCTAGCATATCTCGGTTTCGAGCCGTCAAACCCCAAAGACCCCATCACTGCGGCGCTCAAGATTACCAAGCCCCGGAAGAGGAGACGACGTCCTGGTCGCGTTGAGCGTAACGTCGTTCTCTGCTACATTCTTGGCGCTTCTGGAGCTGGAAAGTCTGCTCTACTGGATTCTTTCCTCAACCGACCTTTTGATGGCCTCTATCATCCGACCATCAAGCCGCGTCGAGCAGTCAATGGCGTCGAGCTCCCTGGGGGCAAGCAGGTTTACCTCATTCTCGAGGAGCTCGGCGAGCTAGAACCTGCAATTCTCGATAACCAAGCCAAGCTGGACGCCTGCGATCTTATCTGCTACGCTTACGATTCATCTGACCCCGACTCCTTCTCCCACATTGTTGATATGCGTGCCAAATACCCGCACCTCGATGAACTCCCTTCCATCTACACAGCCTTGAAGGCAGACAAGGACAAGACCAACCAGCGCAGCGAACTCCAGCCAGACCAATACGCCTCATCACTCAACATGAGTCTTCCGTTGCACGTCAGTGTCACTTGGGGCAGCATCAGCGAACTCTTTGTCGCCTTTGCCGAGGCTGCTACGAACCCCAGCACGGCATTTCCCAAGAGCAACGATGAAGGGCCAGACCGCACGAGTCTCTACGTTGCTCTCGGGGCAACAGCTTGCGCCGGCGTGGCTGCGTTGATGATTTGGCGCCGTGCAACCAACGCGGCTTGATTGACTACACGGTTCTTTCAAGGCTAGTACACTTGTGGAACCAGAACTTGGAGGCACGCGCATGATCATTTAATTCTAATCAGTACGGTAACGGAGAAACTTCAGGTTTGGATAGCATGATTTGTAAAGGGGAAATTTGTTCAGGGGAGTAGTTGCAATTCGCCATTCGGAAAGGATGATACCCAGCTCCATCATAAACTTTTAGCATAGAATAAAAATAATGAGTAAACGTTATCTTTTCTTCACATCTCTGGCTTGCTTTCGAGGTAGCCGCCACCTTTCATATTGTGCCCCCGTACCAAAACTCCAAATGCTGATCCCGTCCTCCCGGTAGAATAAGACATGTCAAACCTTGTAGAAACAGAAGCCGATATAAAAGCTCGCCGCCTCCATCTCCTCGTCCGACACAAGAAGGGGTCCACCACCACGCTCGCGCACGCCCATTCGCTCGCTCAGAGGCCCCAGTTCCTGATCATCCTTCTCAGCCTCCCAGATCTCAGGAAAGGTGCGATGGAACTGCAGCTCAAGGTTGTAGTCGTCAGCGAGGGCACGGAAGGCCTCCCACGGAACGACGTATTCAGGGACCTCCTCCACCGCCTCGTCTAGAAAGAAGTTATATTTCCAGCCAAAGGCAGGGCGGAAGACGCCATCGTCTGGTGTCTTGCCGGGGAAGCGCACGCGGTAGATGCTGTTGCCCCATTCTGCGGTAGGCTCGGCCTCGCCCTCTTCCAGCTCACCGTCCTCGGGCTCTGCGGCCGGAGGCGGCGTCGTGGAGCCGTCGGCGCCCTTTTCGGCCTCTCCCTTTGCCGCGCGCTTGGCAGCGGCCTTTTCGTTGAACCTGCGAACGTGCTCGCCGAGGACATCGGAGTTGGGGATGCAGCCGATGAATCTACCTCCCTTCTTGAGGGCTCCAGCGACGTTTCGCAGCATGTTGCGCGCGTTCTTCTCGGATTCAAATGCGTAGTGCATGGAGAACATCATGCTGACGACATCAAAGCCCCGGTGGTTCATTGGCGACGGGTCGAAGCCGACTTGCTGGATGATCTCGAGGTCTTCAATAGTCTCGCCGAAGCAATCTTTGACGTTGAATCGAGCATCAAACAGGCGAGGCGAGGGCCTTCGGTATCCTCCTCGCCCTCCTCGCCCGCCGCGGGAGCTCAATGCCCGGTACCGATCGCGAGCTTGATCGATACTCACATCAGCCGGATCCAGGCCAACGTAGAGCTGTATCGGCTGAGGCGCCTGCTGCCATTTGTTCAGGTCTCCACCCTTGCCGCATCCCATGTCAAGCACAAGCAATTCCTTGCCGCTGGAGCGGCCCGCCTCGCGCGAGCCCGGGGTGTGGTCCTCGTCTGGTGAATAGCGCTGGATAATGCAGCTCTTGACCCAATTGTTGAAAACGCGCAGGCCCTTGATCTTGCTATCTCTTGTGCGCCAGTCGCGTCCTCGCTCGGGAACGTTGTTGTAATGCTGTCTCACGACATCATTGATGCCTCGGATTCGGTCCTGTTCAGCCTGGGCTGCTTCTGCGGCAGCGGCTTCGCGTTCCCTGTCAACCTGGCGTTGTCGGATGGCCTCGCGCTCGGCTTCGGAGATTCTCGCACGTGCGCCAGGGCGCTTCTGCTTTCGGGGCTGTTCGGATGGTGAGAGGGCACGTCGCTTGGCCGGTTGGAGCTCTTTGGCGTTGTATGGCTGAGGTAGGTCATCCTGGGGTTCGTCGTTGGCAGGGCGTTTGCGATGGTTCCGGTCATCGTCGACCCTATGACTAGAGTTTCCAGCCATCCTTGGAAGTGAATTAGGGTAGTGAATCGCTTCGCTTGGTGCACTATTCGTTGTTTTGCGTCGTTGAGAAGAGCTCGAGATTCGAGATTGAGAAGAGGGAAGTAAAGCTCAGCAACAAAGGCGAAATGGGCCTCGAGGCATGTAGGCGCTTGGACCATCAGTGGTTCGATTCGTGACAGGGCGTTCATTGCTATGCAAAGCTGCCTACCCTGCATCTAGATACTATTGATTGATTTGGTTATTATCGAGTGACCGAAACTCTTCCATTGACAATTGTGCACAACTTTTTCCTTGGCAATACTGAAGCTAACAAGGCCCACGCTCTACTCGACACCAGTTCCCAGTCAATGCCGTAAATTAGCCATGGTGGATGAAGTTGGAACTATTGATGGCAGGGTACAGCGATAACAATTGGCTGGGCTAGTGGCCTAGAAGCTGCTGCGAAGGGCGACAAGGCTCTTCTTTTCACCCACGACTGCGTAAACCTATTACAATCTGGAGAATCTACTCATAAGAATAGTCTGTTAGTGACATTCGTACCAGTATCAAGTCCGGGCAGGGTAGATGTTCACATCGTTGGTAGAACTATGGGGCGCTGATTTGCTGCAATGCAAGGCCGTAGAACTTGGTGCGACTTGATTTATACTCGATTGAGTTCTGAGTATGGCGTACTCAGGCGGTAGAATGCCGAATAAGTACTAGTATGTCATTGAAGTCCAACTCGTGATGTCTCTTCAGTGACCATGCCAAAACGCAGACAGAAGTGTCCAATGCCACACTATCAGTAGACTTTTAATTATAGGTAGGTATGTCCCGTCTGCTTCGCTGGCCGGGCCACAATCGGTACGTACCCCAGTCTCTTCTCAGTGCGTGTCCCGCTGGAGCCTTGCAGCAAGCACCCTGCACTTGCTTGGACCACTCAGCTTCAGCCTCACAACACCGCAACACCAAGCTCCAAGGCCTCCCCGAGCTTCTCTCGTCATCCATCTCCAAAACCACAAAACAAAAACCCACCAACGACGCTCCCTAATTAACCACCCACGATCCTATTAAATACGCACAATCCATCTCGAACTTGACGACAGCGATCTCCTCCGACAAACCCACCAGCCGCCATCATGGGTGCCGACCCCCAGTACGCCAAATGGCCCTTGCTGCCGCTCTCCCAGCATGTCTTCACCCTCACAAACGCCTACGCCACAAAGAATGCCCAACAAGCCGCCGTAAAGACCCTCCAAGAGGCCATCGCCCAGGACAAGATGGCTCCCTTCTACCGCTACCTCGCCCACCCGCTCGACGGCGTCCTCAACACCATCGGCGAGGGTGGCTCCTCAGCGCCTGGCAAGCCCCTCAGCAGGAAGTCGAGCCTCGTCGGCATGGTCGCTACCAAGCCCTCTGCCGCCACCGTCAGCCTTCCCTGGGACGAGGGTCTGTTCAACCAGCTCAAGGAGGACAACGACCGCGAGCTTCAAGAGTTCCAGAAGGAGGAGGATGAGGCTGTGGAGCAGGCTGGCGATACCGAGATCATGGCCGCCAAGGGCAAGCGCGCAGAGTTCTGGGCCCGAGTGGGCGACAAGGCATGTCTCGAACCCCACGAGCGCGTGCGCCCTGCGTTCTTTCTACTAACATCTGCACCAGGACAAAGCCATTGCCGCCTACGAGAGCGTGTTTGAGAAGACGGGCATCCTCGGCACCAAGATCGACCTCGTCCTCGCCATAATCCGCATGGGTCTTTTCTACGGAGACAAGCCCCTCGTCAAGAAGCACGTCGAGCGCGCCAAGTCCCTCGTCGACACGGGCGGTGATTGGGATCGCCGCAACCGCCTCAAGGCCTACGAAGGCCTCCACCTGCTCACCGTCCGCTCCTACAACCTCGCCGCACCGCCGCTGCTCGACTCTCTCTCCACCTTCACCAGCTACGAGCTCTGCACCTACTCTAACCTTGTCGTATACTCGGTCCTCGCTGGCTCAGTGTCCCTCAAGCGCGTCGACTTCAAGTCAAAGGTCGTTGATGCCCCCGAGATCAAGGCTATCCTCGGCGATGGCGAGGACAAGCTTCTCGCTCTTAGCGGCGCCTTGAGCGCTGGACCTGGCGCCGACGACACCACCGGCGTAAGCGCCCCCAAGACTGCCACCAAAACCGTCGTCAACCTGACCACCTTGGGCACGAGCACCGATCAGCCCGAGGCCGAGCTGGCGATCGACTTTAGCCCTCTGGCACTGCTCGTCAGCAGCCTCTACAACGGCAACTACAAGACCTTTTTCCGATCCCTTGCCGACGTCGAGGAGCAGTTCCTTAACCAGGACCGCTACCTCCACGAGCACAAGAACTGGTTCATCCGTGAGATGCGCCTCCGCGCCTACCAGCAGCTCCTGCAAAGCTACCGCGTCGTCGGCCTCGAGAGCATGGCCAATGACTTTGGCGTCACCGTCGACTTCCTCGACCGGTAAGCAACCTCATGCCACTTACACTGCAATCTTACAATACTGACTCCTTCTGTTCCTCAGTGATCTCGCCCGCTTCATCGCTGCCGGCCGCATCCCCTGCACCATCGACCGCGTCACAGGAAAGGGCGTCATCGAGACAAACCGACCCGACGACAAGAACAAGCAGTACCAGGATGTTGTCCGCCAGGGCGATCAGCTCATCACCAAGCTGCAAAAGTACGGCCAGGCTGTAAGATTGAGGGGCAGCGAGAGAGCATAAACGGGTGGGCCCTGAGAAAGCAGGGGCGGGATGTGGAAACGTTATGCCAGAGACTTTGGGTGCTGAAGAAGAAAGATGGCAGTTCCCACGCTTTTTACCTATTTGATTGACTGTATGATATGGATTAGACAGGCCATTACGGTAATAGATGGGCTGGGTTCCGGTGAGGAACGAACATGGGCTGATACCCGCGTTGATGAGCACAAACCACCAAAACATGCCACTGATGTGAGATTCAACATGACGAATCATTTCGCAAATTAGTCTCCTTGGGATCTAGACCGGGCACCTTCAACAAGCAAGTGACAGACACCTGTACGTACACAAAAGTGGGATGCTACAGTAAACTGAACATGGAAGCTAGATTGACTTTTGATTTTATCCAGTATCTAGCCCGGCGCTAAATGATCCCAGTTCTTTCTCTCCACATCCACAGGCACGTCTTCTTCCGACAAAACAACACACCATATGTGTCCCCATGCCTCGGTACAGAACCCAAGCATCGGCTCCGAATCGTCGTGACCCCCTCTGGGACCCTGCTATAATTCGAATGGGCAACTTCTTGGCAGAGACCGGACCATGAAAACATCATTCCACTGCAACGGTCGCTTCATCGGTACTTGTCGAGGAACTCCTGGTGGAACTTGACAATTCTACCAACCCACTCGGTGCCAGGGGCAAGGAAGGTAGTGCGGAAGTGCAGGGTGTTCTCTTTCTGGCCAAAGCCGGTGCCAGGCACAACGCAGATACCAGTAGATTCGAGGAGGCGCATGCAGTAGAACTCGTCGGGGGATCGGCCCTCAGCGGCAGCAGCCTCGGCGGCCTTCTCAGGGAGCTTGATGGTGGGGAAGAGGTACATGGAGCCCTGAGGCTCGTCGCACTCAACGCCCTCCATCTGGGTAAAGGCCTTGTGCAGCGCGGTGGCGCGCTCACGGAGACCGTCGAAGATACCGCTGTACTCCTGCTGGTAGAGCTCGTATGAGGGCTCGCCCTGCTTAGGAGGGTTGACCATGAGCTCGACGAGGCACTGGCCGATGACGGGGGCGCAAAGCATGATGGAAATGAACTTGTAGATGTTGGCCTCAACATCGGGATCGAAGTTTACGAGCTCGAAGTAACCACCTCGGTGGCCACACTCTCCAACCATACCCTTGGAGACACTGTGGAGAGAGGCAAGCTCGAGACCGTCGAATTTGCCAGGGTTCTCCTCTTGAAGGTGGCGGAGGACAGCCTTGAAGCTGTGGAATTTGCCAACAAAGACATTGGTCTGGTAGACCTCATCGGCCATGACGACGAGGTTCTCCTTGTTGGCGAACTCGAGAACGGCACGGATGTCCTCCTCGGGCAGAGAGGCACCAGTAGGGTTGCCGGGGTTGATGATGACGATGCATCGGACGTCGACGCCGTCAGCCTTGGCCTTCTCGTAGGCAGTGCGGATGGTCTCGAGGTCGGTGCCCCAGTTCTTGGCCTCGTCAAGCAGGTAAGGGACAGTGGTGGCGTTAAGGAGGGAGAGGGTAGCAGTGTAGAGAGGGTACTGGGGAATAGGGATGAGAATGCCGGTGTTAGGGGCAGCGCAAATAATGTGGAGGAGAGTGTTCACACCGGAGGAGGCACCGGCGGAGAGGTAGATCTTGGAGGGGTCGGCAGGGAAGCCATCTCGGCCTGAGATGAGAATTGTTAGAGTTAAAACGATACACGAGAAGCAGGCGACTCGATGACTCACGCTCAAGAAACTTGGCGACACTGTCGCGGATGGCGGGAACACCATTGCTGGCGCTGTAGGCACCGACGGAGCCAATCTTGCTCAGGAGGAGCTTGGCGCGCTCAATAACATCGGTCTTATAGCCAAGATGGTTGACGAGGGCATCCTCTTTCTCGAGAAGCTGAGGGTTCTCGAGAATACTGGTGACTTGGCGGAAAAAGGTAATGGGCTTCTGGTCAAGCTGCTGAGGGTTACCGATGTTGGCAGAAATGACCTGGTCGAAGGGGAGATCGGAGCCTTCGCCCCTGGCAATCTTTGCTCGGTACTCCTCGGACTTGACAGCGAGCTCACCACGAACGGCGTACTTGGCCGCAACCACGTGTGGGTTGATGTTGTCGAGGGTCAGTCTCATTTTGGCGGCTTGTGTAGAGAACAACGAGGAGCGTTGGTGGGGGATAAGAGCAAGAGTTTTTGGCGGGGTACAAGTCGAGGCGAGTAAGGGTCGCGGGGTAATCGAGGTAGTAATAGAGATAGAGACACTGCTAGCACGGGAGCCTACTTATATGGTGGAAAAAAGTCGAACGTGTTAGCAGCAAAATCGCCCAATACCCAACACGAGAGAATTGTCAATGCTTAGGCAAATCGGACACAGGGGGATAAGACCAGACAAGGATGAGATAACCGGTGTGAGTAAGTGAGAGGAGACGAGCACAGAAAGACAGAACGGAGAGAAGCAGCATACACTGAGGACGACCGGGAGAGAGCGCTGCAAGCTGTGTAAGACGACACGACGAACCGGGAACGGAGTGAAAAGATGGAAAGGTAAAATACGGGAGGATGATGTGGACGGGGCGGGATACAAGTAGAGTGGAATAAAAAAGAAGCCGACGAAGCTAATGTCTAAAAGAAATAGACACAAGCTCCCGTCGCGACGACGAGCCACCAGCCGCACAAGCAGAGCAAAGCAAAGAGAAGCAGAGCCAGCAGAGCAACGGCTAACAACCCACCACCGCCCACTCACACTCACACAACCAATTCGACGACGACATCCATGTCTGGGGGCGGATGGGGTCCCGGGTGGGTTGCGGTGGGCGATCGCAGCGCTCCAGCCCTCAGACAGACGACACAAAACCAGCGCATCCTGTGGGTGCCCGCCT
>JADBHU010000377.1:0-60892 GCA_017140155.1 Fusarium devonianum | reverse complement strand
GTTACCAAGAGAAGCACGTTGCAACGATTCAGGTATCGGCGGCTGCTACCAGATCGAGACATCTTTCGATGAAGGCGTGTCAAAGCAGTTGAACCATTCTCTGTGCTCGCCCCCATCTTAGCAAGTTAGCCACTCCAACTGCCTCCGCATGCTCTCTCCATGACTTAAACAGGAGGCGTAAGCCTCCAGCCCTGGTTAGTCTCGCCGACTCGGTCGGTCGGAATTGCCTGCCGATTTATCACGGTTGAGTTCGCGTCATGGTAGGGGATGAACTTTTATGAGGAAAATCCTACCGCCATCCTTGCTCGGCGTTCATCGCAAGCTTCAACGGCCTAGTTTCGGGGTAAAAGCCGACACTTTGATTGGGCTGGACGAGTCTTCTCCGCATTTCTCAATAAGGCAATTGCCCAATTCGGCAGTCCAAAGATCCGGGGCTGGCTTGGAAGATCATTGCTTCTAGAAGAAGTTTCTGAGTTGGTTATCCTGCTATAGATTCAGGAACACGGTAGGTGAGGGGAATCTGTGTCTCTTCCAACAGAAGTATGACACGTGAAAGCTAAGGTGAATGTAGCTGTGTCAGTTCTGATTCTTGATCTGTCTGACCAGTCTCGATCTCCATTTCGAAGGACTGTATTCAGCAAAGTTACCCGCCCCATCGGGTAACTTCAAGACATTTACACTGTGACTTCGAAGACGAATTATTCATGAATAATACCTGAAGGTAGGGGCAGTGACGTTTGATATAACGACCAATTCAAGCAGGCCATACTGGGCCTTGCGAAATGGTCATCTCAGGGTTCAAGATATTTGTGCTCAACCACATACCTTACTTCGGCAGAGCAATCATCTTTGTTGGTTTATCAATGACACCACAAAAATTGCAAGGCCACTGCTAAGAAAGATCGAAGTAAAGTCATGATTTACTAACCCGTATTAGTTCACTCGCAAAGCCATATGAATGTTGAGGAGAAGACCGGCTAATCTTAAAAACTAGCTCTTATTACCACGACGAGGCCGCTCCTGAAATTAGACCCTTCTGGAGTTTCACTCATTTTTGAGGACGAGTCTTCGCGCTATAGGTGATCACACGGTGCTTTAGTTTTCCATCTGGTAAATACTTGTTGATCGGTGTACTTTAATTGACATGAAAATTTATGTCTATGAGTCTGATCTGAGCATCAGTGTGTAGACTGTGTAGCAGTCGGAAACCAACAAAAACTCCAAAATGACGCCCAGACGACCCTATACCCTGCAGATATATCGTTCGTAAAGCTCATGTGCGCTGGCTTATAACCCAAGTCTTACAAATAAGCAATTTCAGCACCCCTCCAATAGCACCCATTCAAGCCTTGGTGATCCTATCAGAAATACCCTGCTTTCTGGCCGACTTCATCTCCCTCTGAAGCTCCCTCGCTCGCTGAACACCGAAGCCGTGCTGAAAGATCTCACGGATATCCTCTAGGGTCATACCCTTGACTTCGGGGTAGCAGAAGTAAATGCAGACCCAGCCGAGAAGACAGATAGCGGCGTAGAAGCCAAATGCACCGGAGGGGGTCGTGTTTTCCATCTGAGTAAGGAAGGTGGAAGAAACAATTATATTGGAGCCCCAGCAGGTCATGGTGAGCATCATAGTTCCCATGGCTCGGACTTCCATAGGGAAGAACTCGCTCGAGAGCCAGGCAGTGTTTCCAATACCGGAGGAGTAAAAGCCCACAAAGATGACCATGCTGATGAGTACAACAATGGCCGACCAGCCGATCTGAGCGTCAGAAGCCAAAGTCAGGTCGTGGTTGATGGGGATCCACTTGAAGCAGACAGCAGCGAGGATGAGAGCAAAACCCATGAACGGCACAGTGATGAGTAAGATCCTTCGGCGGCCGGCGCGGTCGACGAGCATGAGGTTGACGAAAGTGAAGATGAAGTTTGTTCCGGCAATGACAGTGCCGACAGCAACGGGGTTGGAGAAGCCGACGAGCGAGAACAGGAGAGGGGAGTAGTACATGAGCGAGTTGAAGCCGCTGAGCTGGGAAATCGCCATGAGACCACAGGCCGACACGAGGGCGCGGAAGTTGGCAGGGACAACATAGAGCTGCTTGAAAACCCACCAGCCAGACTTGCCGGCGTTGAGAGCCTTGGACTGGTTGACGTGGTGCGTGATGTGGCGGACCTTGTCTTGAACCTGCTGCTCGGTGCCGTTGGGGAAGATGAGACGGATAACTTTTGCGGCCTCTTCAGCCTTGCCGTGATAGATGAGCTGGCGAGGAGACTCGGGACAGAAGGGAAGAAGGGCTCCAAGGATGAGGGCTGGGACAGCACCGCCGCCGACCATATATCGCCAGCCTCCAGTAACGTGAGCAAATCCAGCTCCAACTCCATAGCTGACAAGCTGTCCACCGGTAATAGACATGTTGTCAAGCCCAATCATTCGTCCTCTGTACTTGGCGGGAGACACCTCAGCAATATATCTGGCATCTGTTAGTGGTGTGAGGTCTTGGGATGGGGGAGGGGAGGCACCTACAAAGGCACAATCATAGCAGCAGAACCAACACCGAAGCCCACAACGAGGCGACCGACTGTCATTTGAACAACAGAGAAGGAAGCAGCCTGAATAATAGCACCGACAGTGAATAGGATGCAGCCAACGTAGATGGCAACTTTCCGTCCATAGCGATCGGCCGTGGCACCAGCGAAGATGGCACCGACGAACGCACCACCGGAGGTGATTGAAGTCATGAGCTCTTTGTCCTGCGACGTAAGAACCTTCCCGAGGTCCTGATTAATGTAAACCAACACCGCTGAAATGATACCGGTATCGTAGCCTGGATTGCGAATTGTCATCAGTCATGAGAGCTTGCGGACTGGCTTGAGGCTGGCGACTTACCGAAGAGCATGCCGCCGATGGCTGCGGTGATGCTGACTAGCCAAGAGAACTTTCCAGTCTTGGTGAGCTCGATGGAATCAAGATCATCAACGTTGGTGTCCTGGAGGGAGTCGTTGGTGGCTGCATCCTCGAGGTGCTCGAGGCCTTCCTTGTGATCGGACTTGTCCATCATGTTTAAGGGAAGCTGAAGGTTGGCGGGATTTTCCAGATGCAGTGCGAGAGCTGGTGGAAAATGGCGTAGAGAATAAGAAGACCCAAATATGAGGATGAGGATGAAGTTGTGGATGAGGATGAGAGAGGGTTGAAATGGTGTTCCAACGCCTTTCTTATATATCTATTTCAAGGTGAAGCCCATCTGCCACACTATGAACTTGATGAACCTTAATTAACTTCCCCAGACTATGACTGAGGATGTGACAACTAGGAGGGGTGCTCCAAATTTTCGATATTACTCTGACGGGATAGAAGGTGACACGCTTTCTCCGAGAAGCCACAAGGGCAGCATGAGGCGAAGGCCAATAGCTATGGGGAGATATTACCCTTCTCAGACCTGCTACCTTCTCTGATTCTTCTTCAAAGAAGGTGGCAAAACAAAAGACACTTATCGCCATGGCCGTGCAACGGGGCCTAGCGGCACAACGGAGCGGCACTTACGCCCCTTGGTGATAGTTCGAGAGCAGGCCAGCCGTTGTAAACCCCAGACACCTTTTTCACTGAACCCACTTCCCCAGACGGACACTAACGAGAACTTCCCCCATTGTCCGATCGAGCTCATGTCGATGAAATGACGAGCCCCCGGGACAGGAGCTTTACCACAACCCAACCCCGTGGGGTAATGCGGGTGGAGAGACAAAACGCTTTCTCCTTGTTAGAGTTCAAGCCTGGTTCCCAAATCCTGGACTTCTCATTCGCCTCTGCCAGACGGTTTGTCTCTCTCAAATGCAACATACAACCTATCATGGGGAACGGTTGACTGCGGGGTTGGCCGATCTCGACTTGCCTATTGCAACTAAAAGAAGAAATTGCCCCTTTCGTTTGCTTTCCCTTTCTTCCATCTTTCGTTCTCCCGTCATCACCATCCCATCACCGCTCGCCTCCAGCTTATCGATCTAGACTGAACCGTCCATTTCTTCTTGTCTCTGTGTAGGGGGATTAACATTGTGACATTTTGAGTCCTGTGCTTTCTCTCTAAACTATGAAAGAGACACAAGCACCAACAACGACGACAACTAGACCGCTTAACCCTTGTACGGTAACTGACCCCACCTTCACGCCTCCGGGCTAAGTGATGATGAGTGCCATATTTGCTGACAGTTACTGTTTTCGAAGGTTTGCAAGCAGAGGTGAGTCTCGGTTTTGTTGATCAAGGCAATACCGCCCGTCGGTCAAGCCGGATACTTGCAGTGGATATTGTGATTTGACTGTGTTGTGTTGTCGGCTCTGCTAGACACCTCAAGTGTAAGACTCTCAATTCTAAGGCTTTATTTGCCCCAAGTTCTATGGCTTTGGCAGTTCAGCGCCCCATTGCCAATCGAGTATCTCCTTACTTGCTGATACTTGAGTAACATAGGCGATAATGGCCGACCCGCTTGTGCCAACTGTCGAAAGAGCGACTCTGAATGTGTCCGTGGCTACAGTGTAAGGTTTCGCCATGGGCTGAACCCAAGGTTCGTTGATCATATTTCCGAGTTCTCAAATGGGGCGGCTCTAACAGCTTCTGAAGCATTCAGTCTGGCAAGACGTTGGAGGCCGCCAAAAAGGAGTGCAACTTCTCTCAAAACCAGCCATGGGTCAAAACCACACGGCCTTTGAGCTTCATCGACGAAACTCCCGATATTATCAACATCCACGACTCAGGCACCGGGACTTTTGATGCCTTGGAAAATTTCGAAATCAGCGCTGATAATGAAAACACCGTCCCCCAAGTGTCACCACCGGTCGCCCCTTCACAGAGTTTCCAATCTAGAGAGTCTAGGAATCCTTTAGAACCGGAGAGATCTTGTTTCGAGGCGTCTCCTCAGACACGAGACGGTGAGCCTCCCTCAAAGAAGCGAGCTCTAAGTTCTTCCTCTGCTGGTGCGTGGAGGAGCGTTTCTGGCTCAGATCTTGGCGATGTCCAATCACCTAGCCAAAGTTCCCCAGATGTCCACGGTCCTTTCACTGTGTACTCAGGATCTACGATCCTCGAATCTCCTACCCTCAACGAAATTGTTATAGATGCTTCAAGCCCCCAAACCGCCACACCATTTGAACGGTTCCGCCGCGTAGAGCTGTCGGCTCTGGAGGAACATGTAACAGAGGCCATCTCAGGCATTTACCTCGAAACTCCAAGGTGGCCGCTAGAGGATCCTCAAGAAGCCATGCTATTCCACAATTTCATCCATATCCTCGCTCCACTCTTCGACCTTTGTGACAGCGAGCGACACTTTGCCACAATTGTTCCGCGCCGTGCCGTCATCTGCCCGCCTCTCATGAACGCGGTGCTCGCTGCTTCAGCCAAGCGGCTGAGCAGAATCGCTGGGTTTGATGGCTTGGTCGGTGACCGATACCATCAGAACTGCCTCGATGCCCTTATACCCGCATTATCCAGTTCTGCGGCGATAATGGACGAGAACCTCTTGACCGCAATAGTTATTCTGCGATACATGGAGGAGCTCGACGTCCCTCTCACATCTTCCGAAACGGCCAGCGAGTCTCATCTTGTAGGCACGCGAGTCTTTGTGGCAGCTCAAGAGAAAGTCTCAGACTTCACGGGCCTTCGCCGTGCAGCATTCTGGGTGGCACTGCGACAAGAGATCCACATGGCCTTCACGCAAGCCCGACCAGTTCACCCAAACTTTGCGTTGGAGGATATTTCACGTCTTGTGCAGAACGATGATTCCTGCTGCCATTTCGCCAACCTTACCATTCTCCAGTGCGCTGCCTGCCTCCGCTACTGTTACGGTTCGGAAGAGCAGAGTGTTGCTGCGTGGGAGAGATTACAAGAAGCCCAAGGAAGATGGTGGGCAGAGAGACCGTGGCACTTCCAGCCCATGTATATCGACGAGAGTGGAAGTGACATGTTCCCCAAGGTTCTCTACCTCAACGATGCCGTCATTACTGGAGTTCTTCACTACCTCTTGATTCAGGTTCTCCTCGCGGCTCACAACCCAAAGATCCCAAAGCTAGGCCCCGGACAGGCCAAGGCAGTCAGGTCAATGAATGAAGAAATCAAGAAAACTGTCAAGATGGTCTGTGGAGTTGCTGAGGTAAAGTTATTTAATACCAACGCCAAGACTAAGGCACCGTAACTAATCAGTTGTGTCAGTCAAATCAAAGAAACCCCACTTCATATTCGTATGCCTTGTCCCTCAAGGCCAAAACAAGTGCTTTACTAACGATGCTGCTGGTAGATACGCGGGCCTCGCAATTACAATGGCGGGCGATCGATTTTCAGAGTTACACGAGCAAGAAGCTTTATATGGGGTCATGCAAAAAACAGATACTCAATTTGGCTGGCCAACACGATCTGCGTGAGAGCTTTTGTCCAAGTCTAAAATGTTTGAGTTGCTAACGTTTGCCTAGACAAGAGTATCTAAAGGAAGCTTGGGGTTGGACCGAATCGCCCCCGAACTTGAATGTCGGGATGCCCATCGCCGGGATGTTGAATACTAGCATGCAGATAGTTCAATGACGTTTTATGAAGATATTGGGGGGTACCAAGGGGCATGACTATCACCAAGAAGGGATGGCGATGTTCTCGTGTTGAAGGTGGTAGTAGTCGTAACTGGCTAACGTGGGGATAGTATTTCAAGAGACTCTCAGGGATTTTTCTGACACTTGATGAAGGACTTCCAATGTTACTTTCGTGACCTATTGCTGCCTGTGTCGTGCAATCTACCTGAGTCTTGAAAGCCCAGTTTATGATTCATGATGAGAGGCTCTGGACACTTTTAATCTCTTATCGAGGGCCATAGTCCCCTACAGGCAACCCAACCAGCCTTGCTCCTTAGAAGACAATAAGACTAGTTGCATACATATTTTAGAATGAAAAGCATGTTGAGAGTAAATGGATCAAATTAGGTTCGTATAATAAGCAATGTAACAGCTTATACCCAAAACGCCCATCTTATCAGTCCTGCTTACATTAATCTAGTCCTGCTTTTCATCCACCTCGACCAAGCGCAGATCTCGACGCCAAACTTTCAATGGCATAGGTCCAGGCGAGAGGTTCATCGCCTCCCTCCTCTCAGGCTCCCAGTCTGGAAAAGGCAGGGCCCACTCGTAGCGATGCACAACACTCGCCAACAGGACAGTCTGTTCAAGGTAGCTGATGTTGCGGCCAATGCATCCCCGGGCACCAGCGCTGAAGGCTAGGAAGTACGGTTGGAGATCTTTGCCCTTATCTCCAAGCCATCGCTCGGGGACATAGGACTCGGGCTCGGGGAAGATCTGAGGATCGCGGTGCGTTACATACGCCGAGATGGACACAGTGGTATCGCCGGGGATGTAGTCACCGAGGATGTTCCAGCCCTCGGGCGGCGTGCGGCGAGGAAGACCAAAGGTGGTGGGAGGAGTGATGCGAAGAGATTCGTCGAGACAAGCCCGAAGGTAGGGCAAATGCTTGACCTTATCGTATGGAGCGACGACCTCATCAGGCTCAAGGACAGAGTCAACCTCCTCGCAAAGTTTGGCCATGCAGGATGGGTTCTTCAAAAGCCAGTACATGACGTTATTCATGGCGATTGCGGTAGTATCTGAACCGGCGTTCATCATGATGGAAACTTCAGCAACGATCTCACCCCACTCGAGGCCGGGAGGATTGGCATCGCTGTGATCCATCAGGGCTTGGAAGAAGTCGGGCAACTTCTCTCCCTTCTTGTATAGCTCAAGACGTTTTGTGGCACGGTGGTAAACAATGTCATTCCAGTCTTCATTAAGACCCCACCACTTGCGGAAGTCGGGGGAGAACCAATTGGAGAGCTTGACGCTGAAGTTGTACCAGCTTTCTGTCCATGCGAGGATAGACTGGGCGCGGGCAGTTGAATGGAGGCACTCGCGGTAGTTGACTTTGTGAAGAGAGCCATCCAGGCGCTCAGCAGTGACTAGATCGTGACCTTGATCAAGGAGTCCCAAGCGCTCGCTGAGGCCAATATCCGCAATAGCATCGACAGTGAAGAAGTTGGTAAAGGCGCGGTAGTCGAAGTTGAGATCGGCTGGGTCGGGACGCACGAAGCCTTGCTTGAGAGGCATCGTACACGCAGCGTCAGCGGCGCGGATGAAACGCTCAGCCTTATCGGCAACCTTGAACTCCCAGTTCTCGAGGTTCTTCAGGGCATAGGCTGCGGAGAGGGCACGGCGTTTGCGGGCGTGGTCGGCCTTGTCAACCACATCGGCAAGATGGTAGTGCGTGCCAGCTAGGGTTTCGTAGAATTCTCCCTTAATGCATTTGGTTCCATGTCCGTAAATGTCTTTGACGGCTTGGTTTGAGCCGTACGAGAGAGAGTTGGGTCCGGTGCGGATGACAGGGTGCTCCTTGTGCATCTCATAGAGTGTTTTTGAGCGGAATCCTCTGGCTGCCTCCCGGACAAAAGGTAGATTAGAAATGCCCGCAAGGGGGTGGAAGTTGGGATATCGTCGAAGTCTTTTTGCATCTCGAAGATACTCAAAGACTGGATAGACAATGAAGTAGACGATCAATGAGAAGGCTGCAGAAACAGCCACGACTTCTGCGTACATGGTGGCAGATGTGATTGCTGAGGCTAAGTTTGACGTATACAGACAATCGAGGTCAAGAGATCTGAATTATATGCTAAGATTTTGAGCATTATGTTAGTCTCCCAGTCCTTTTACCTGTCAATCGCCTTCACAGCGATGGAAGCTTAGACCGACCAAGAGAGTTTGGCGGCGGACAGAAGCAATACAGGAATAATGTTGACCTGCCCAAAGTGGCAGGAAGGAGAAGGAACTGGTTTAGGAAACTCGGCGGAGTAGGTTGAGAGTCATATCTAATTACGCAACTCTCCGCATAGAGAACTTCATCCCGAACGCCAAAGCGGTCTCAAACTTCGAGAAGGCGGAGAGAACGTGTCAGCAGCGGCACAATCCGGAGGGGGGGAAACCCTCTCAACCCGGCTCTCGAACCTCTCAAAGTCCCCTTGTCTTCTTCAATCTTCAATATTGTTTGGTCTTATCCATATTCCCCGCGTTCCCCCACAATCTAGTGATGTAAGATGTGGATTAGTCTAGATCGGACATCGCGTTCTGGGGGCAATACGGCCAAAGCCATTTCCTAATGAAGGAATTTCCCGTTTGGGACACGCTCTGAGCCGCAAGCTTTAACCAAGAGGGACCAAGCAGGCAATAAGTTCCGCCATACCCATCTTGTCAGCATCTTTAGCAGATTTGGTAGTTTCCATTTTCTAACTAGGAATCGAACTGGGAAATATCTTCCTGGTTTGGATGATCTGTTTCAAAATGAGAAAATCTCGGAGTTCTTCTCCATCTTGAGAGCGAGGGAACTTCGCGCGTGGGTATCGTATCAGTCGTTGCACCGCGTCCAGGACTGAGCAATATGAATATGAAAGCTCTCGGGACCTTTCCTTCAAGCCAACTGTCTTGGGGTAGGAAATTCAATCGACCCTAGGACATTACATCCTCATTCTTTAGCAATCATGTCCAACGTCTTTGCAACAGATGCTGTTGCCCGACTATCCCAGCTGGGGTCACCCCAGTCCATTGCCGACATCACTGCACTCGCTGCGGTTGGTGTCGCATCGGCAGCCTATCTTCTTCGCGGAATTGCCTGGGACAAGCCAGACCCGTACAATTATATCTGGTATGAACGCATGGGGTCTAAAGCGGGCGCCGCGTCGGGGCCAAAAGCAACTCGAAATATTGCGCAGAAACTACAAGAGACAGTAAGTTATTCTTTCTTAGTATGGCAGCTTGACAATACGAAACCATACTTACATCTGTCGACAGGGTAAAGATGTAGTAATCTTTTGGGGTTCTCAGTCTGGCACTGCCGAGATGTTCGCCAACAGACTATCGAAAGAATGCCATGTCCGCTTCGGACTCCAGACTTTTTGCGCGGATCTGTGCGACTATGACCCTGAAACGATAGCAGACCTTCCTCAGAGTAAGCTCGCCATCTTTATCATCTCTACATACGGCGAGGGAGACCCCAGCGATAATACTGCTGCGTTCTGGGACTGGCTCAATAAGCGCCCTTCGGGCATTCAACTCCCAAATCTCCGATACATGGCCTTTGGCCTAGGAAACAGTAGCTACAGATACTACAACCGTGTCATCGATGTCGTAGACGCCGCACTTGAAAAGGCTGGTGCTCAACGACTCATGCCTATTGGTAGGGCCGACGATGCGTCTGGTGGCACAGAGGAGGACTTCCTCTCCTGGAAGGACGATCTCTATACTCACCTCCAAGAAAAGCTTGGATACGAGGAGCGACACCTCCCCTATGAGCCTAGTATCAGGCTCGTTGAAGACGATTCTCTCGACATTATGGTTCTTAACCTTAGCGAGCCAGTGCAGAATCGAAGCGGCCCCGCGAAGATTGTCAAGCAGTACTCTCCCATCCGACCCTTGGCGGTGCAAGGATCTCATGAGCTTTACACGTCCCCCGGCAGAAACTGCCTCCACATGGAGCTCGATCTTGCTGACCAGGTCGAGCTCCGCTATCGAACCGGCGACCACTTGGCGGTTTATCCCATCAATCCTGACTTCGAAGTTCATCTTCTTCTCAAGGCCCTTGGCCTCGAGGAGCGAGCTGAGAAACCTCTGCTCGTCCAAGCGCTGGAAGAAAGTGAGTCTATCAAGATCCCCAGTCCTACCACATTGCAGGCGCTCTTCCGTCACTACCTCGAGGTGGCTGCTCCTGTTTCTCGGGAGACTGTCGGCGCTCTAGCTCGCTTCGCCCCGTCACCAGAGGCTGCGGAGTTTTTGGCCACTCTTGGAAAAGATAAGAACTCTTACGCTACGTTCATCGATAACAATCATGTCACCATGGGCCGTCTCCTCTCACTAGCAGCTCCTGGAACTGTCTGGAATGACCTGCCCCTATCCTACGTTGTTGAGACTCTCCCTTCTCTCCAGCCTCGCTACTACTCGATCTCCTCCTCCAGCGTTGTCTCTGGCCGCAAGGTCGCCATTACTGTCGGTATCGATAAAACTCCTCTTCGCACCGACCCGAACAGGTCTATTTGTGGTGTGACAACCAACTATCTCTACGCACTCGGAAACTTGCTTAATAGCAACAACCCTCAGAGGGAGGACGGCTCTGATAACCCTATTTATGCTCTTTCGGGCTCTGGAGATGCTCTCATTGGCAACAAAGTCTATGCTTGTCTTCGTCGATCCAACTTCAAGCTTCCCACGCTTGGAACGACACCTCTGATCATGATCGGTGCCGGCACTGGTATTGCGCCTTTCCGAGGCTTCATTCTTGAGCGTGCCCGTCTCAAGGCTGTCGGCAAGCCCATTGGCCGTATGATCCTCTTTTTCGGATGCCGTTCCTCTGATCAGGACTACCTCTACCGCGACGAGCTGGCCGACATTGCGCAGCAGCTGGATGGCCAACTGGAAATCAGTCCTGCCTTCTCCCGGGCCGATGGCCATCCCAAAGCCTACGTCCAGGACAAGGTCGAGGAGATGAAGAACGAAGTGTGTGACCTACTCAAGAACGGAGCCCATATCTATATATGTGGCCGAGCGAGCATGGCACGAGAGGTAGGCAACGTTGTCGAACGGTCGATGAAGCAGCAGAATAGCTGGACCGAAGTCGAGGCCCGGGGCTGGGCTGAGTCTGCCAAGAAGAGCAATAAGTGGCTTGAAGATGTCTGGGGTTAAGTTTGTAAATTTGCTGTCATATAGTTTGGTGGATTATTGGTGATATGGATATGATCACAGATGCTGGTTCTTGGTGTGGCGCAAAGCCTTGGACCTGTAGCGTTATTGAGATGAAAGCGACTTAGAGAAACCGTGTGAAATCCGTACTATGATGGAAGCTGTTCAGACACCCTCTTTGGTAAGGTATGGCGGTTGCTCGAGGTTGATGACAAGCCTGCGTTGGCAGAAATCATCAATATGAAGTGGTTAGGCTATTTGTGATGCCATTGATCAACAGGTGATTAAGAATGATCAGTAGAAAGCTAATTCGATTCATGATACTAATTAATATATGAGTGACTTGTCACTTTGACATAGCTATTGCTTTCTCTCTGGCCAGGCATCAAAGAGTCCTTCATAAACCGTCACATTGCTAAAAATCACTTCACCACTGCCGCTGTGGAAGAAACGGATCTCTGTTGAATCGGCGTACCATGAGCTGGAAAGTTAGCATATATCCATAGACCAGGTATCTCATTCATGAGAAAGCTTACCGAGCCCAAGTGCTCAATGCAAACCTATCGTTCGCATGAACCTCAACAATTGCGTTATCCACAACGATGGTAAGGTCGAGACTTTCCACCTTCTTACTGTCTCCGTCGACAACGTCAAACAAACGCAGTCGTCCTGCTTCGTTTCGTGAGTCGATATCGCGGGTCGTGCGCGCCGCGGCACTGGTCTTGCTGCGGTCGATGATCATGGACTCGTTCGAGAACTGGTAGTAGATCGTTGTGGCCTCGTGGTCCGAAGCCAGGATCTGGAATCCTGCTTTGAGGTCGGAGCCACGAGCTGAACTGGGAAACGACATGGAGGCCCTCAGAACGTAGAATTTGGACTCGGGGTGTCGCCGAAGAGCCGTTGAGCCTGATTCTTTGATTGTTCGTCCTTGTTCGACAAAGGTTTCCTTCTTCACCATCTCAGCAAGAGGTTCTCGGGCAATGGTCTGCTTCAGTGTGCTGAGTTCCAGGACGCCTGACTCATTCTTAGACACGCGCCATGAGCCCTTCTCATCCACGAGCTCGTTGTCAACCACGTCGGCGATCTTTCCCACACTCAGCTCTCGTGGAAGCAAAAGAGAGCCAGTCCAATTCTGCTGAAGAGTTGGGAAATCCGTGAGCGTGCCGAAAAAGTCGCCAGTGAGCCACACATAGCTGATGAACCTGTCGGGCGCACCACTCTTGGATGACGCCTTCGACGATGACGGCAGAACCTTACCAGCGGCGGCGTAGGCGGAGTGACCCCAATCCAACTTGCCTGCCATTGTTGGCGAGAACTTGGCGTGGCCATCCTCGACAGAGACATTGCCTGCCGCCCAGAGCATTTCGCGGAATCCCGACACTTGTGGCACAATCGGAGCCAAGGACCATTCGGCACCGAGGGTCGCGAAGACTTCGCCTTCGTAATCATAGCCTCCCTCATCGAGACCGAACACGTTTCCAACCTCAAAGTTGAACCCCCAACGTCCTGCCCATTGCCCGTCACCCCATGTCGTATTCGCCTTCTCATGCCACCACTGGCCGAGATAATCCCAGTACTGGAACTCCGGGTCATACTGGCGATAGAGAAACTGACTCGGGCCCTTTTCATGAATGCCCCCAGAGATGACGGTGTACCATACGCCTGGATGGCTGTCCAGAAGAGAGTCAAGCCGAGAGTTTTGAAAGACATACGGATCGCGGAAGCCCGTTACGTTGAGCGCAAAGGGCGGCGACGGGATTACCGGGCCCTGCTGCAACTTGGTGAAGTTGCGACCGCCATCCATTGAAACTGCGAGGGATTGTGTTTCACTGCCTCGAGTGTAGTTGATCGTCCATTGGATAGGCAGGTATGAAACCGACGTGTAAAGAAGCGTTGGCTTGCCGCCAATGCCGCTGGGGATAACAGAGCCATCAAAGACCGCAATTGGATCATTCTTGCCGCCTTCTCGGATGAAGGGATCTCCGTCCGGATTGAGGTCGCGATATGTCACCAGATCATCCGTCGTGGCCCCCGCGGCACCGAGATGAAGCCATCCAACGTGGAAGAGACCTGTCTTCGGGTCGGTGTAATGCATACATGGGTCTCCAATCTGTCCGAAGGGAGGGAGTACGTGGGCACGAGGCCGCCACGTCTCAAACAGACTGTAGTTGGCAAGCGTCGACAAGTTTGGCGGCGCGCGGTTGTAGTCAATTTTGTGGCCCGAAGGCTTGCCCCAGGCGACGGAGCCGAGGGTCAATAAAGTGAGGCTAAACTTCATTATTGTTAGAAAACGGTGGCTCGATGAGAACAGCCCGTTCAGACGATACCCGAGCAGTCACTTGCCGGAAAACGTTGACGCTATATATTTTTCTTCGACGCCCCGCGTATAGTTGTCGGCAGATATTGGAAATGACGGCTTCTCAGGGTAACATCGCCATCAAACCTTGGGGTTCGCTTGAGGTCGCTACGGGTCTGGTCGGCCATACTACGGAGGGAATGGGCACATGGGCAGTCCGAACTTGGAAACTAGGCTGAGCTTGCGATTAACTTTGACCAAGGTGGTCTGAAAAGCCGGAGTTGTGTGGAGTTGTGTGGGGAGATCGGCACCTCTACTACCCAAGACATGCGGGATGGCCGTTGAGAGTGCTTAGCGGTTGTAGTGCTTCTCGAGGATTAGAACAACGACCGAGGTCCGAACTTCAGGAGTCTTGTCCCTGAGATGGTCTTTCATCGTGGAAGAATATATCAAGCGGCTCGCCGTCGTGTCAGCTATCAGAGACTCCTCATTGATGAATGCAGTGTCCCTCAGGAACCACGTTGGTGATGTAAAGGTACGGATTGTAGAATGACGTCCACCCAAGCAACCGACTGTCAAGAATTCTTAGGCGGGGATTTCGTGTCGGACCGAGAAATTACGCGACCCTTTCCTTGCCCACGTAACCCGTTGATCTTGGTAAAGCAAAGAAATCCAGGACGTCTACAGGAGGGAATGGCTTTATGCTAGATTACCCTCTCAAGGGTGCCTAGTAGTGAGAAGAAGATACCAAAGCGACATTGAAGGGTAACCATTTCGACAATTCTTCACTTACATAGTACTATAGAACCCCTCATTAATAACGAAAGCTATTATCAAAGTAAATAACGCCATAGTTTTAGAGAAAGCAAAACTAGTATAGAATACGAGAATTATTAATAAAATGAAAGTATAGAATGAACAAGACTTGGTCCTTAATTAGGCTTTTGTCTCGTATGAGATAGGTATAGTCTCATGTTCAGGCAAATCTTAGCCGTAGCATCACAAGTTTAGATAATAAATCTCAGTGTTAGTTGCATTTTTTACTTTCGCCGTCGCGGAAATTCTCTTACACCATTGTCTGGTTCACTCACAGACATGGAACTAGGGCCAGTAATTCTGGGCTACCCGGCACTCACCACAAGGAAAGACATGATTATTCGTCCCCCCATTTCTGACTTAAGATCATCTGTTGTATAGATTCTAGCGGATGCGAAACATATTCTATATTCGAGGTTGTGATGTAACCGTACTTGGTTCAAGTGCATCATTGACGCGACCTGGTTGTGCATGTCTGTAGCATACTACACGGATGACTTCCGCGCCAACGGCGGTTCAACGTTGCGCACCAGCGCAGGCCGCGAGCTGAAATTCTCGGCTTTCTTTGGCTCGGTAGAAATTTTGTTCGCTCATCAATCTCGAATTTGATGTCTCGTTACCGGCGAGGCTTTGTGTGGCCGCGGACATCTGTTACAACTCCTGTTCTTGTATATGTATCTTCTTGTCTGTCTGTCTGTGTTAGGCCTCAATCGTGGTCACGACAAGGGGCACCAAGCCAATTAAGATGGGTAGAGCCAAGGGCACGTCTCTGGTCACCTGAATCACGTCGTGATTGAAGTCTCTGCTAACCCTTCGAGTCACGAGTCGCTACATCTACTCAGAGCTTAACCACATGTCATTAGCGCGGGGTCTGTATCTCGCTGGTACTGCCTCGATATAAAATACTAGGTGTTGGGCAAGCAGAGCCTTAACGCAGGCAAGGAGTTGGTGATTTATGCAATGCCCCCGACCCTTAAGTGAGCTGAAACTGCCAATCATGGAAAACCCCCTTCCTTCCAAGCTAACAAGGCGTAAGATGCAGCCTAGTCAAACGCCCATTAATAAAAGCGGCGGGCATGGACGGGTAACGGCAGTAAAACTCGCTTCTCAGCGGCCCGTCCATGCCACATGCCTTTGCCGGCTATCAAGCGGTTGTCAAAAAACGGCGAGGCGCAGGGGACGCAAGGGGACAATTCGATGAGGAGTCACAGACGCGGGGATATGCACTAGTTCTCCAGACCGGTGAAGGAAAGGCTGGGCCTGTCTCAGAAGTCCACGAGGCCAGCACAGGCAAGCTGAGCAAACAGCGACTCGGAAAGCCGGGTTTGCTTAGGGGCCATAAGCTCGGTGTCTGAAAGCGAAGGCTATGATAGGTGCGGCCAGTGCCTGGCCTTCATTTCTTGGGCCTCTGTTGCGGGAGTTGGGAGCACATTGTTGGCCATGGTGACGTTGGTGAGGCTCGATCCCTTGCTGATCTGGCGCGCCTCGGTGGTGGAGTGAAACGCCCTGGTCCAAAGCCCTTGTGCAAGATGACGAAACTCCTTGGCCTTGTTCCCTCCCGAGGCCCCCACGGAAAGGCTTGCAATCGTGGAGTTTTGGATGACCGGTCTGGGCATAAGGCGGACAGCGGCTCTTCTTAAGAGGGATTCTGATCTAGCCGGGTATGGAGCATATCGAATTGGGAGCCAGGCGAATGTAAATGCAACCTTCATCAACCAAATCGGCTCTTGTTTTTGGTTGCCATGCAATCCGCAGCCTTCCTAAAACGTTCTGGTCTTGTTGTCACATCAGTGAGACAAGACACTCGAGGAAATAAGGCTGTGGCTGTATGAATGAACAACTGTCCCCGTCGTCAGCACATGGTCTCGCATGCTGCACCTAATACAACCCAGTGGCTTCATGCGACCCCATGTGGCGGATGCAACGGGTGGAAAACGGTGTATAGTATCCATATGCTTGCTATGTGTTGATGGGCAAACCAGAAATCGCACCTCGAGTTGCAACGAATATCAGCATCTTCTTCGCCAGCCATCTTGAACGTTATGGAATCAGCAAGCTACCACATGCAGGGGTCCTGACAGTGTCAGGCCCAGCATCCCGAGTAAGCGGAATCAGTGGGTTCGGCAGTTCTGGTTTAGGGCTCCTTTCTGCGTAGTGGCTGCGGGTCGCCTTAGAGAGTTCCCGACAAGCCGGGACATGGATGCACACGTACAAGCGTGCTTGTGAGATTCATGAATGTTGGCAATTGCTTGAAAGCGACGGGTGACGTTGACGCAAACAAGGCTTGGGTGAATTGCCGGGGGGGTTCCTTCGTACTCAGCCCTTGTTTCTTTGCTGGCCTCACCAACTTGGGTTGCCCGCCGAAGAAGCGAAAACGAGGGCGGGAAGAAAAGAAAAAATGACGGTGCTGGTTGGCAAAAAGCAACGACTCAGAGACCTATGATCGGCATTATGTGATAACACAGTACGGATAGCGACGCGTATGCTATGAACCGGGTCCAACTTCACGGATTGTGCAGGAAGCCTTCTGTACATGGCGGACGCAGGGAACTCAAGCCTAACCCTGTCTGTAGACGAATTCGCCATGGATAGTTAGATCAGGCCCACTTCATAAGCAAGGCGATGTTCGCATCTGCTGCCGAGACGTCCAGGGTGTTGTTCCCGTAGGGTTCTACTCTAAGTCGCAAGACGCGCTTAACCATAGGTCAGGCTGCCAGGTATCACGGAAACGCGAGGATGCGGGCTGTGTCCGTTTGACCTCAGGGGTAATTACCACTCATGACTTTCGAAATGAATTTTTGGCTGAGTGCGCTGCTCCTGTCCAGTCTACTTGATGCTGACAGGTCGAATCTTCATCTTTGTTACGACTCGAGGCTTCACCCCCATGTCTGCCAAAACCACCCCAGTGACCTGGGGCTGCATCCTAGGATCTTAGTACATCGAGTAAGCCTCCATCCAAAGGGGTGCGGCTCGATAGGCAATGCGCCTAAAAACGCCACTGTTCTACTGGATTTGGGGAAAGAGATTGACCCGTTGAGACGTGATTTCAAGCGTTGCCACAAAGAACGGAGAGCGTGCTACCAAGAATCCAACGGGTCTCACCAACCTGTATTAGCACCTAAGATGCTGCCTTCAGGTAGCCTAACTTACTAGGGCACCAGGATTCAACGCAGCTTGTACACGTGTGTCTGCGCTTTCCCCCCACACGCAAACGATCCGGGCTCTTTCCCGCCATCGTTGAGTGGATGACCTGTAGGATTTGCTAAAATCCCAGCATAATAAATGATCTCCTTGACTCCACATCCAAAAAAGCAAAGAAAGGACACAAATTTCTCGATTCCACAGTCCCAGAGATGCTCAGGAGGGGAGACAACGGCGAGGAGAGAGCAGAAAAAGAAGAAGAAGAAGAAGAAGAAGAAGAAGAAGAAGAAGAAGAAGAAGAAGAAGAAGGAAGCCTGAGCACCGATCGAGACTCCCAGTCGGTCTGAGAACATCTCAAGTGGTTCCCTTCGGCCCCGTTTGACCATAGTCCGGCCTTCATCAACAAGCCCATTCCCGCCCGCCTGGGCCAAGGTAGCTGGTTAATCAGCTTCTAACCAGACTGGACAGCTCGCAGCTACTATACTCCAGCTTGCATGAGCTGGTGTTTGCGTCTCGTCTCGACATTGCTTGTTTGGCGTGTCCATTGCTCATTCCAAGCTCATGTCCAACCTTAAGTATCAGTCTCAGCTTCACGCAAGTGCAGATCAATCCTGGGCATCATTTACCTGACATTTGCCCCTAATCCTGTGCCTGCCGTTCAGCTAATGCTAAGCACGACACTTAATACTACATCACTATGCCCAAATACCGCAGCAATGGATTGGTAGCACCTCGAAATTGTCTTCTCTTTTCGCTTCTAGCGAGGTTCAAGAGGCCTTGTTCGATTCGATTCAGTATTACGAACCCTCCTCACTCCTCATCCCGTGCCTCTTTTTTGCTTCTCACCATCTGGGTGGTCAGCCTCACTTTGCTTTTTCCTCTCATCTCTCCTCAAACACGGCTGCTCCTAACGTGCCGGCAGTGTCCCAAGTTGGATTACAACTACGTATGCATTTTACCGCCAAACATCATCATCTCACCGACATTGCTTTTTCGTATCTAACTGGAGCTGTACCAGCGCGGCAGTGTCTCCGACTTTCCTGACATGTAGCTAGCTGCTCTGTTGCCCCTAGGGCGCATGGACGTACACAACCCGGTCATGATCTCTCATGCCCTTGCAAGCCTGTACTTGGCAGATCTCCACGGCCACGAATAACATCTATGATCGCTGTTTGGGTTTTCAGACACGCCCCCCCCCACGAATCCTCTTCTTTTTCTCCCTTGCCTCTTTTTTCCTCTCCTGGTCGCTTGATAGCAGATTCACAACCAAATTGTCGTGTCGAGTCTGGCTGCGTTTAACAATCACAAACAGCACATCGCCTTTTCTAACCCGCTCCCGTCCCGTCACCCGTTACCGCCCAAGACTGATCAGCTCCGGCACGGTTCATCCTGAGGTCAAAGCATCTCGGCTCACACCCGTCCGTCTGGTACTCTCACTTCCGCGTAGATTTGCGCCCTTGCCGGTGACCTTTAGCCATGTGCCAGATCCCACTCTCTGTCCTCAAGGGGCACGAAAAAGCAACGCCGATTCCATAAAGCCCCGTCTACCAAGTTGCAGGACCGCACTCCTTACCAGTGCCGACATATGCTTGCTGTTCCGTATCCGTAGTTTGCTTGCCTGCAGGTTTCGTTCTTTCTTCGAGGTTTCGCTTGTCAATCCTTTCCATATCTCCGTAAAGACCTTGAGCCGTTGACTTGTGGCTTATCTCTAGCTATTTTCTTAGACCGTTTCTGGACCTATTTGCTATTTGATCCTTTTTTCTCTCACCCTCTCCTTCTTCTTCTTCTTCTTTCTCTATTCCTTTCTCTGATTGACTGTTTTGATTTCACTTGCCGTTTCTCGAATGCAACCTGCCGCCAATTTGAGGGTCGTCAAACAATCACCCGCTCCTCAACTTCACACAAGCCTCTCGGGGTCTGCAACAAGTCCACATCGCCGCTTCACCCCCTTTCAACTCTACGGCAACTAACCCTTTCCTGCCACATCATCCGCCCGGTATCTTGGGTCCGCCTCATTTGCTTGCTTTCGTCTTACCTTTTGAGGCTCCCTCGGATATACCACGTCGGTAGGCTACCAAGGGCTGGCCTCTTTCCAGGATTCTTGCGCCATTGTCATATTATCTCATACACCACACACCTTACAGCCACGCAGACCCTTGCTGCGTACAACCTCGGGTTGGGTTGACTGGATATATAAATACACCATCCTCGCTCACCATCATCGTCAACTTAGCCATTGGCAGTCATCTTCATCTTTCAAGTAAGGACCAAAGGTACACAGACAACCGCTTCAAGCACCATCATTAGCCCAGAAGGCCTGTACACTTCGGAGACCCCTACTCGATAGTCAACCGAAGAGTCTCACTCGATATCTCCATTTGCTGTTATCATCACATCATGATGGAAGCTCAATCTCTCAGCCCCACTGGCCCTTGGCAAGATCAACTTGATGGTATGATCCTCTCATCCTCAAATTCGAACGACGTTAAGAGCTAAACTCCTTCTTCAGTCGTGTGCCGCGACGCTCAAATGCGTCCTCCGGTTTTTCAGATTGTGTCGGACCGCCGAGGTGAGTTTAACCACAGCTTATTGATTGCCAACATATCTGACTGAGCTTTGTCTGCTTATAGGTGGCCGGACTGCGTGGTCAAGTAGAGTGACGGTTTATGGGAAAACGCTCTCCGCCCGGTACTGGTATGACGGCAAGAACCTCAACAATGCAAGAGAGGATGCAGCGGAGTGTGCTGTCAAATGGTTGACCGGATCGAACGATAGTTCTCCAACTCAATCATGGGGCTGGTAGAATATTTGGTGCAGGCTTCTGCCAACGCCAGCCCCGTCCAATCTTTCGGCAACTCGACCCGAGAGTCCGAGATGGAAATTGTTCTCGAATTATCGCCAAGGAGTTTTTGTTGCGCGCTTGGATTTGTATTCTGCGGACATCCATGTGTTATTTTTGGTTCTGTGATTGGAATGAGCCAATACAATCGGAGTTTGGCACGGGGGATAAGGTAAAGGAAAATGCCAGGGACGCAGACGCCACACAAACTGACCATCTCAGCGCATCATGGAGGCGTCGCTTCTTGATTACGTATTCAGTGGGCGTTGGAGGTGCATCCTTTGTTATAAATGTGGGAGACCGCGTGTATCTTATGACGCCGATGCAGGAGACGCCTCGTTTGACATCAACTTGGTGCACTTTGCTGGTTTTCCTTTCATTAGGGTTGGGAAATCCGAGGTTAAGAAATCTGACTTTGAAGTATACGGTTTGCGGAAAACGGGCTTGGGAAAACGGGCTAGCAATGACTCCGAGAAGTCGAAAGTCAATGCAATGTCTTTTTAACTTATTTGGGCAAGATATGGTACCAACTGAGCACTGTCATGTGATAGAAGCATGCCTTTCCCGCGATGATTGCAGAAGAGCATCAAGCACTCTTGTTCCGAATGTAAATTGCGTGAAAGACGAGCGATAACGGCCTACTTTACTTAAGAGTAGCACATGGCAGCCATCGTGAGGCCTCTGT
This sequence comes from Fusarium devonianum, assembly GCA_017140155.1. Lineage (NCBI taxonomy): Eukaryota > Fungi > Ascomycota > Sordariomycetes > Hypocreales > Nectriaceae > Fusarium > Fusarium devonianum. The sequence continues at coordinate 39,390 of JADBHU010000377.1, read as the reverse complement.
CTACGGGCCTTCGTATTGGAAGTAAGTAAAGCTGATCGCATGGAATCGAGATGAAGCTCATTGCCAGTTAATGATGCTATCCCATTGCCACTCATGCTTTCTATATGGCCTCTCTGGAAGGTAGTAATCAATTTGAGAAAGCAAGGGATTCGTTCGAGCGACGACTGGCCAGAGACTGATCCAAGCAGTTTCCGCGATGTAAATCATTGCACGAAAGTCAAAATCTCAGCTCGTTGAGTTTCACATACTTTTTACACGACACATTAGCATTAGGTACTGTTTTACTTCCTTTTACTAAAAATCCATCTTTCCTTGGAATTATTGGTGTAGTTGACGTTGGTGTATAGCAGTTTCGGTGTCCCATACCTCATTATGCTTATGTAAACAAGCAACTTGGACTTCCACATCCGGAATATCAATATCCCGCCAAGCTCAACTGACGGGGAATTTTGCATCGCGAATTTGCCCATTGACCGAACCACAAGAGCCACGAGGCCGTACATAACCTGCTCCACGAACGTTGATAGCAACGCGGAGCTCAGCCATGTCTCCAAGATCCAGGGTTTGGGGCGCATGCAGAGCTCTCGCAATCCGATCGAGACCTGCCGCCCCACGGCCCGAGCCATTCATCAACTCTCTCCCCCGGAATCGGTGGTACTCGAGCGAGGGAAGCGATCAACCCCCGAAAGCGATTGAAAACGCCCGCAAAGCCGACGAGGCTCGGTCCGAGTCTGTCTCGAAGGATGCCAATGCCTCGGAGGCGTCAACAGGAAAGGGAGATGCTGAGGTAGGAATTGGATTCAGACGATGCTCGCAATCTGGCAACTGACGAAGGTGTGCCCGTTTAGGTAACCTCTTCGACATCCAGTTCCGAAGTCCTCGACGATGCCACTCTTGAGCAACTATTCTATGGCGGCCGCACAGTTTCAAGCCCGGTCGATGGCGGCTTGACACCTGCGCAGGAAGACGTTCTGTACCGTGAGGGTACCATTCCCTCGGCGGAAAAGGCTGAAGCTCTCGTCGCTGCGGCGGAGAGTGCCGAATTGGCGGCCGTGGACAGTACCGAGATGGAGAACCCCGGACACAAGTTTGGCCTGCCCAAGCGACCGTGGCCACAAGGTTTCAACATGAAGAAGCGCTACCATCCCGTGCTGGAGCAGATCACCCGGTTGCTCATGCGGGATGGTAAGCTGAGCGTCGCGCAGCGGGTAAGTCCAGAGCGTAAAAGGACGTGGACGGAAAATGTCACTGACAAGAATGCAGAACATGGCGATTGTCATGAACTTCCTCCGAACCGCGCCGCCTCCGATCTACAGCCCGAAGTACCCCCTCCTGCCTGGAACTCCTCCGGCTTCACACCTACCCCTTAATCCGATCCTCTACATCACCGTTGCCGTCGACTCTGTGGCCCCTCTCCTCAAGATCCGCAACGTTTCCGGTGCTGGCGGTGGTGGTCGAGCGCTAGAGCTTCCTGTCCCCCTGGGTGTGCGGCAGCGGCGACGTCTTGCCTTCCAGTGGATCCTAGACGTTATCAACAAGAAGCCTTCCAAGGGCAGTGGACGCAAGCAGTTCCCGAACCGGATAGCGGAGGAGATTGTTGCTGTTGTGGAGGGACGGTCAAGCGTGTGGGAGAAGCGAAAGCAGGTGCATAAGCTGGGTACCGCGGCCCGAGCCAATGTTGGATCCAACAAGCTCAGGACCAAGAAGAAGATGTAGGCGGGCTTAGATCAGAGCACCCGCCGCAGTGTCGGTTGTATAGTAGATGTGCCACATATGTAACTATATCCAGCATTTGATACAAAGACTTATTTGGTTTCTTGGTTTTTTTTTTTTAACCTCACCGTCTTTGACAGAAGCGAGCATGCCTTGACACTCTGGTGTGATGCGACATAAACGCTAGAATATGCACTTTGCATCATGATGGCCAAGCTCGGTAGAACGCGGATACAGCTGCAGCTGTTCTCCATCCTTGGCAATAACCTGGCTCTCAACTTGCGGCAAGGATGTGTTCATGCACTCCTTGACAGGTTCTGTATAAGGAAATGGGCTCGGATGACTTCGGGCGATGCTGTGGATATTTCCGAGTTGCGGTTGCGGAGAGGGTGCATACACAACCAAGGCGGCGTCTTACTCACGACAACGTGCTCTTCGTCTTGAAAGCGCCAGCAGCGGTGATTGAGTGGAGCCTCGTAATAAACACAACCTACAAAATATCTTAGAATTGCGATCCTAGCTGAAGCATTTGACCTGTATCATCTCCGGTGGGAGATCATGGCGTGCCTCAGACTTGGACAAAGACTTGTGCTGCAGACGTTGTTATGTAAATGCAGACGCAAGCCAGTATCGAAACTGTGGGATCGAACATCATAAAGGGCATCAAATTGCCCAATGACAAAGGAACCATTTGGAGGCGGCAGAAAGATGCTTTCACATGACGACACAATCACTCGATGGCTCGGGTCAGGGCTAAGCTGAGTAGTAGGGAACCTGCAGCCACCAAGAGCCAAATTCACAAGCTTGTGCGAAAAGAAAACGTTCGACACCACAAAACAAAACAGGCAGAAACCCGCAATGGCTTTGGGCATCCATATAATAATCTCGCTTCGTCTACTGGACACCCCCCCAGAATTAGGCTCACTTCGTAAAGTGGTGACGGCGTTGCTGCTCTAACACCTTAAAGCGATGACATCGGGCGCATCATTACCGTGAAGAGAATTCGCCAGACGACGCCTGACTAGCGCCCAACTTCTGCCAATGCCAATGGAATTACCCGTGACAGCACGGAGGAAGTACAGCTAAAGATCAAGCTCCAGCTACCGCTCAGTAATAGGAAGTAAGCTCAGGCCTGTGAGTTCCATCAGCAGGCCGAACAGCCCCTCCTTCCCGTCCCCACTACCCACTCCGCTCGCAATCTTGGTGGCCCTCCCAACTCCTCTTTCTTTGATTCGGGCTTGTTTGGGCGGCGGCTGTGGTACCGTAGAAAATAGGTTTGGACCTATCGCCCCCTGTAGCCGTCCGTACTAGGTAGCCTTCCACGCTGGCGTCGCTCTTACCTCAAACCGTTCTCAACTCTGCGCCTAGTCTGCCCTCCATTTCTTTCCCCAGAGCCCAGATCCTCCGCGTCAACTCTACTCTTCTCCTCTCCCCTCCCCCGTGTTTCTTATTCAATCACACAAGTCATACGATCTTCTTGCACCACCGCAACGCACAACCCGACTCTTCATCCTCTTCTGTTTTGATTCCTCGGTTGCGACCTTGCTAGAGCTGAGAAACCCTACGCCGTTACCGGGCGCGTCTTGACCGGGTTCCTCTAACGTCCCGCGCCGAAATCCGATCACGACACCTTTATCGTATCCAACAAACCAACAAATATAAGGATTCTCATTCCCGTTCATCGTTCTCGTTATGATTTGAGAGACCCGAGGTCACGCGATTCATCTATCTGTTTCTGGAATCATACAATGCTGTGCTGGCCTGCATCATCACCCCACAACTCCATCCACAAGTTCCCCCGCTAAACGGTCGCGGTGCATGCGCATACTCAACTCTCTCGGCTCAGCTTCCGTAACGTCGCTTCACTGCCACAAGGCTTCGGCTCTCTTCATTGATCGACATCGCGACTCATTGTCGATCTGTTCGCGCCATCTTCACAAATTATCACCATTCAATCAGAACGAATTTAGTCCCAGAAACGAGTTAACCGCACAGCCGCCACCATGTCGCGCAATCAGCAACCCATGAGCATCGAGGCCATGCTTGACATGGAACGACAGGAAGTCCTCGCCCTGCTCGAAAATAAGGCGCGGCCTCAGCCCTCCTCTCAGGAACGAATGCGGTCCGCTTCGCCTTATGCTACGCCGCGATCCCCCGTTCGAAGCATGCTAGACATCGATGACGACCCGGCGCCAAGCTCCCCTCGTCAAGCACCAGTACGAAGCATGCTCGATACCAGCTCTCCTCCTCCACCTAGAGTGCGAAGCATGCTGGGCTCAGATGGGCCTTCGGCAGGACCCTCAAAACTTTCCGGTACCTCTACAACTCCTAACTCGCCAGTCATGACCAAGGCCAGCCTTGCGCCTAGCACCGCCCATATGCGCAGCTTCTCCGATGCGTCGTCTAATCCAGTCGAGTTCGGTCCCCGAGCGACCGGGCGCAATGATCCTATGACTGGATATCAGTTCTCTGACATTGTGACCCGCAACACTGGCCAGCAACTCCCCAAACGAAATACGCAAGGTGGCAAGAGACAATCCTCAGGCTCTGTGGCCGAGGCTCTGCGGGGGGCCGACCTCAGCGGTTTGCAGATCCCAGGCGATCGTGATCGGAGGCGTTCCGTCGGAGGCGGCCTTGGCAGCAACAAATCCAAGTCACCCCACAACCGGCCCAGCTCAAGGTCAAGATCACCAGGTACCTTCACGCAGTTGCTTACTCCTGGCACCGCTATGCTCGATGATGGCCGAGTCGTGGATATCAGCAGCGCTTATCGACGACTATCTGATGCAAACCTAGCATTTTCTGGTGGCAGCCTTTCTCAACTCCCACAGAAAAAACGAGAAGACAGCGAGAGCGGAAGGATGATGAAGGACTATATGAGTCCTGACGGTGATCACCTTGGATCCAGTGACGAAGCGGATGCTTATTCATCTGATGACGAGGATCGAGGTCGTAGGAAAGCACCGCGATCATTGAATCCCGATGCCAAGGGTGAGACTGCGGAAGAGACAATCAAAGACGGTCGAAAGTCCCTGAGCCTTCTCGCTGCTGCAGAGGAAGAGCGTACGTCCAACGTCGCCTTTCTTTACTGTTCCATATGCTAACTCAGAACCAGGGACCGAAGTTGCATCAAAGCAACCGAAATATGTTTATCGCTCCTTGCTGTCTGAACCCGAGATCAAAGTCACCAATCCTTCAGGCGACAATGTCAAGGCTAACAAAGCCTTCATCCATCCCAATACAGCCTACGACCAAGTCTCTACAACCGCATCCGCGAACAATTCTGATGAGGAAGCTGTCATGGATGACATTAAGACGGCCCAGAATCTCACCTTTTCCATGTCGAGTATCATTGCTACGCCGGAGTCTCACCGGGCTATCCGCATGATTTATCGTGGAGACTACAATAAGTTTGTGCAGCAAGCAGAAGAAGAGAATCACCGTTTAAGGAAATACCTGGTGGCGACAGATCTAAGCGATGAGTCGGCCCACGCACTCGAATGGGCCATTGGCACAGTCTTGCGAGACGGCGATACGCTGATGGCAATTTACTGTGTGGACGAAGAGACCGGCATTGGCCCTGGCGACGCCAACTCGGTGCCAGATGACCCAAAGGCAATGAAGGAGCAGGCCGCTGCTATCAACACGGTCGCCAACTCTAAGTCTACGCCACCTCCTATGACTGCGGTGCCGGATTTTGTGCGCGCGTCCATGCGTGGAGATTCGAAGCACAGCACGCCTAATACATCGCCGGTACCATCGGCCCGCGGAGAACGTGGTAAGGCGGAAGAGGATCGCCGCCGTGCTGTCAAGGATATTACTGAGAGAGTCCTTCGCCTGTTGCGAAAGACGAGTCTCCAGGTGAGGGTGATTGTGGAAGTCTTGCATTGCAAGAACCCCAAGCATTTGATTACGGAGGTTATCGATCTCGTCGATCCTACCCTGGTTGTGATTGGAAGCCGGGGAAGAAGTGCGCTGAAAGGGTAAGTTGACGGTCATATCTGTATCTGTGAGACATGCGGGTCACTAATCGTGGACAGTGTTATTCTGGGATCGTTCTCAAACTACCTGGTGACCAAGAGCTCAGTCCCAGTGATGGTGGCGAGGAAACGTCTACGGAAGCAGGGCAAGTATAGAGGCATAAAGCAAGTGAACAACCTCAGCAACCCCACAGCTCGCAGTTTGGCGAATGCCAAGATTGATTGATAGAATGGTTGAGCGATGTGATATTGTTTGGTGGCGATGTGTGCGTTAATCAGCGGGTACGAGATTAGGGGCAGGTGTTGGTAAGAGGACTGTGGATTGTGGACTGTGGTGTTGTGGGAGTTGTCCCTGTTCTCCCATAGTTTCGTATCAGCGGCGCAGAATTTATTTTGAATTGTCAAAGAGCCCTGTCTTGGCAGTAACACCTTGAAGCAGTTTTTGTCATTGGGAACAGATAGGAGGGTTCCGTTGGGGCTTGTCTTCGGTCCGCAACTATCAACAGTCGACGTGGAATTTTCAGCAGCGTTCTGCTGCTGTCAAGATATCTACGGGTGATACATAGCGCTGTAGTTGCTCTGGCTGTCGCTGTATGCAGTGGCAGGAACTAGCTGTCTCAGGTAGCATCACGTGCATCGTCCAATTGGCGCACGTTTACTCGCTTCTGGGGACGAGCGATTGCGATTGCAACTGACTCGAGACACGCACTTTGGGGTTTCCAGGCTCAAGCTCTTGCTCTGCCCATGAAATCGGAGTGCGAAATCGATGCGTACGCTTAAATGAAACGGGCTCGCAAAATGCCCTTGGACGATCATTTCCTCGAAGTGCTGCCGCGAGTTTTTGACACGGATGGCTCCCGCTCGTTTCATTGGTCTCCGACCCTACGTACCTAGGCAGTTTAGTTATTCAGCCCAGCCTGACTCGCTTGCGGCTTTGACCTCGCCTGGCCTGGACCTCGGCGAGGCTGAAACGGTCACCATGAAACCGCTGCCCTCACGACGACTGCATCTTTCTCGAGCCCTGGCCCTGATGCGCTCGATACATTTGTCTTTTCCGAGCCGACCAGAATGAGACTCCTCAATACCAGGACGCTGCAGCTTGAGAGTCTGGGCGAGGGCCCTGAAAATTACGCCATCCTGTCGCATACGTGGGGTAGCGATGAGGTCCTGTTTGACGACATCCAGAACCAGGCGCGCATGCACGAGCTTCGCCTGGGCAATGGATCCGGCTATCGAAAGATGTCGCAGGCCTGCGAGAAGGCGCTGAGCCGCGGGTTCGACTACATCTGGATCGACACGTGCTGCATCGACAAGTCCAGCAGCGCAGAGCTCTCAGAGGCCGTCAATTCCATGTTCCGGTGGTACAGAAACTCGAGCGCGTGCTACGCCTACCTCTCTGACGTCTTTGTCAACGCGACGGGCGCTGTCGCGAGCCTCAGGGAGAGTCGCTGGTTCACCCGTGGCTGGACGCTTCAGGAGCTGCTAGCGCCGGACGAGGTGGAATTCTTTGACCACAACTGGTCGCCGCTCGGCGAGCGGCACACCCTCGCCACGCCGATCAGTGAGATCACGGGTATTGACGAGGCACTTTTGATGCAGCCGGATCCGAAAAAGCGCCGCAGGATATCGTCCTTGCTGCAGCGAGAGAATGTGGCCACACGGATGTGTTGGATGGCCCACAGGCAGACGACCAGGCCGGAAGACATGGCGTACTGTTTGATGGGTATCTTTGATGTCAACATGCCGCTCCTGTATGGTGAGGGCAGCAAGGCCTTTCTTCGACTACAAGAAGAACTCCTCAAGAAGTCTCAGGATCAATCGATACTGGTGTGGAGGTGGCCTCTATCCCAGAAGCCGATGGAGACATTACACAGGATGCACTTTCTGGCCGACAGCCCGGCCAACTTTAATCTACGCACGTATGCCGGACAGGAAGACTCTGGGCAGTTCGGGATCAGACTGACCGATCAAGGGCTGGTGCTGCGTATCTGGAAGTGCCTGTGCAAGCTGACGCGCTGGAATCGGGGCAAGACGGAACTGCACGACGCCGGCAAGCGGTGGCTCGCCGTGCTGGACTGCAGCTTATCGCCCGACACGCTGTCGAGGCCGGCGATCATACTGCGCGAGAGCCCTTTCGCGGAAAACGTTTACAGGCGAGACCCTATGAGCGTCATCATGGTGATAGAACACGACCGCAAAAAGTCGGGTTATCTCGACACGGGAGGAGACCAGAACCGTTAGTCCACCCCGATTCATCCCTTTGCGACTAGCGCGTCTCGGTATACTGACAAGGTGCTGCGAGCATTAGTGATACACTCTATTGAGTACAAACCTGGTGACTTCAAGATGGAGACGATCTTGTTAGAGTCCGAATCGGCAGAGCCAGAGCTTCGCCTCCGAGGGAGCTTTCCCTTCAAGGTCAACATGTCCCTCAAGGACCGCGAGCTCAAGCAGAGGGCAGCGTACACAGGATCCCAGCGATATGTCGTCTCGGGAGAGTTAGCAGACAAGCCGACGCAGAACCCCATCTACGGCGTGATATTCCTCGGCGACGAGACAGGGTCAGGGTCAGAGCTCGTCGTGTGGTGGGGCCTCATAGAGGAGGGAACGGCCATGTACGAAATCCACAACCGGCCGAATTCGCCGCGCGTGTGGAGCAACAGCATCCCCGTGTGCTTCATCCAGTCGTGGACCAACCTCACGGGGTCCGACACGTTCGACGCGACGCTCGCCGAGTCGCTGGCGGTCAACATGCTGTGCGAGGAGTTCCCGCTGCCCTGGCCGGAGACGGAGCGGCCGTCGGTGGTGGAGGTGGAGGACGGCCTGGCGCTGCAGAACTCGGTCGGGTCGAGCAAGCCGATGGCGACGGAGACGGTGATTGAGCTGTTTACGCAGTGCGCGCAGCCGTCGATAGAGTGCATCGGTTGGGGGATGAGGATCAAGGCGACGATGCGGAGGGTCGAGTTCCTGGGGAGGCTCTGCTGCGAGCTGGATATCGAGGAGAAGAACTCGAACGTAGAGCTTTTGTGATGCCAGCATTGCATGGAGTTGGGGCGTTGTCGATTTGGCTGCCATTCTTTTGGGGGAAACTGGCAATAGCGTGTTGCTTGTCGCTTGTGTGCTGTTCCTGATAGTATCCTGAAAAGAAGAGGCGGACTGATGAAGATCTTGTTGTCTCTGTGCTGTGCGGTATGTGACTTATGAATGTTGACGAAGTGAGAGTGAGATGAAGATGGTGAAGTAGGGAGATACGTGGGAAGGCGCTGAGCTTATAGGGACGTCGGCGTGAGTGATGCCCAGGATTCGTTTGATGTATACAAGTGCTGTCTCCATTCCGATCTTGGCGGGAGCCCAGCCGGCTCGGCTCCGGAGAGGCTCCATTAATTAATTACCCACGGAACGGCACCCGATCCAATTGTAGAAGAGGCCCCCCACCAACAAGCCAAGAAGTGCCAGCGTATCAACGCTGTGATAACGTATCGACGCACCGGTAAACAAACACATGACAAAACGCGGACACGCACGATTCAAGCATAACAAAGGCTTTTCATTTTATGGAGACGTCGCGTTTGAAAGCGCGTTGAGACCCGGTGACTCGACTCACTTTGTGTATTTATTCCCCCCGGCCATGGGCCCCCAAAAGAAGGCAAACACTCAGACGGAGACCCTCCCTGTATGAACTATGAACCTCACGTCACGGCCAACGCGTAAAGTGGCAGCGAAATGCCCCGTACAACACAACAAGGCCTTTCCGCAACTGGCCTAGCGCCCGGGTCGTCGAAACGGTCTGGTTTCTGGTGCGGTTGGCGGGGCTTGATTGGCTGTGATGCGCTGCGTTGTCTTGGAAGGGGGACGTCCCTCCTCCCCCAGCCTCTGGGATTTCTGAAGGGGACCATTTGTATGTGGTTTATCGGAGAGCGTTTGTTTCATCTTTTGGCTCTCTTTCGTTTTCTCTCTTGAACAACGTTTTCTTCCTCCTTGTGACTGACTCTTCTGCGGCCGAGTTGCTACGTTCTGTGCCCGGGACGTCTTATTGGGGATAGCAACATACTATGCTACATGTTCCAGGCAGACAGACAGCAGACATCATCCTTGCATAGTTACAACCCTTGTTTACGATACTCTCATACTCTCATCTATTCTCCTCTCATTCATACATCATCGATGCCAAACAAGCCCGCATACTGAGTCAGATAGAGACAGCGTCTGTGTCTCCTCGAGGGCAACCGTCGGCTCCATGAATTCATTCCTGACGGTAAACAACAACGTCTCTCTCATCAGCATCACCATCGCTCCCAGCACGTATCTCGTCACCGTCGCCCTGCTCATCGTCCTTGCTGCCATCTACGTCCCTCGTCTCCTGGCCCTCAGATTCCCGCGCCTCGGCATACCCAGGCCCTCGCTGTCGTCGCTTATACGGCCCTTGTTCGCAGACTCGGCCAACACACTCCCGCCCACCCAGAGGCACGATAAGGCTCTTCCAGCACCGCCCCTTGCGGCGAGTCAGCTTGTGCTTGAGGATCAGCAGCAGCTCTTCATCTCGGGACAGGACATTGTCCTCGCGCAGCGCCGGCATCACGAGCTGCAAGTGCAACAGCAACAGCAACTGAAGCTGCAGCAACGCCTATTAGTCGAGAAGCAGCAGCAGTTTCAGCTTCAAGAAAGAGAGCACACCCGTCGTCGCGAGTCTCGACGACCCCGCGATTTATCATCATCGTCATCATCATCATCATCACCTGTTGTCCAACCCGTAGACTCGCCCGCTCACAAGCAGCACCGTCGCCATGACAGATCCCCTCGACGGCCTCGAGGCCTCCCTGCAGGACTTCGATCTCCCAGCAAGCCCGGCGTCTCCGTACCACTCAGCCCGGCGCAGCGAGGCGGCAACGACGGAAGAGGATCCCGAGGGCTCAGAGATCGCCTCCGCAAGTGGGTATTCGCCCCCGGCGTGGCGGAGGCTCGGCAACGGCGACAGGAGTAACGGCTTCTGGAGGGGCCCTCACGACTTTCTCGGCGCGGGGCTGCCTCGGGGCATGAGCGCGCTGAGGGAGAGTTCGCTGGAGCTGGATGACGACAGTGAAGACGACATTGTTCTTGAGAGGGCCATCAGGACGAGGCTGCCCAAGGGAAGCCAGAGCCCGGACAAGGGGAGGAGTGTGAGTCCTGAGAGGACCGTCCGGGTCAAGGTTGAAGATAGGTCAAGTCCAGTGAGGGAACTGAGCCTGCACGCAACACCGCCAGATAACTGTAGGTGGAATCCCAAACCAATACATAAAGCTATCATGTTTCATAGACAGCACCTAACATCGAGATAAGACATCCGCTTCGCCGTCCGCGCCGAAGTCCAGCATCGCACGGAGCCCATCGAGGCAGCCATCAACTACGTCCGCCACCGCTACACGACCCTCACGCGCACATGGTCCTCCACCCTGACCACCCTCCTCGTCGCCTTCTTCTCCGTCTCCCTCCTCAAGTCGCTGCTGCGGCCCGCCGCGCCGCGTCCCGCCGGCGACCTCGTCAAGGTCGCGGGGCTCGCCCGCTCGTTCGAGCCCCTCATCTACTACTCCGAGCACGCCGTCTCGCAGGTGCACGACCTGCAGGCCACCAGCGTCGCCGTCTGGGACCTCGGCGAGAGCGTGCGCTCGAGCGCGATGCGCGACGCCCCGAGCATCGTGTCCGACCTGGATCAGCTCAGCGAGACGATGAAGACGCTGGCTATCGAGATGACAAAGTTCTTTGCCAGGGTCGACGGCGATATCGATGGGTAAGTTTGCGGCTTACACGCTCAGATACATCCCTCGCTTGTGCCTGTCAAAAGACCCAGTATCTCACCCTCGTCTAGCATCCTCAACGTCATGGACTGGGCCAAAATGCATCTCAGCCGCCTCAACGCCTCGCCGTCCCCGTCCACTCTCTCCTCCGCCTACGACAACATCCACAACCTCCTCTCCCAGGCCCGCCTCCTCGAAGACGCCGCCGGCTCCCCCACGCCCCTCGGCCGCCTCACCACCCACGTCTTCGGCCTCTCCAACCCGCAGCGCGAGCAGCGCATGGTCCAGCTCCTCTTCACAGAGTTCCTCGCCGTCCTCGAGGACTCCATCCAGGCCGAGCTGCAGCACAGCGTCACCCTCTTCGCCCTCTTCGAGGCCGTCGACTTCCACTTTCTCAACCTCGCCCGCACCGTCGTCCGCGAGTCCTCGGCCCAGGAGGAGCTGCACGCCGACATGCTCGCCAGCCTGTGGACGCGGCTGCTGGGCACGCGCGCCGCCGAGCTGCGCAAGTTTGAGCAGAACCGTCTGCTCCTGCGCAACGTCCGCGAGAAGACGGTCCGCAACAAGGGCATCCTTGTCGAGCACAACGGCAAGCTCCTGACGCTCAAGGCCTCCCTCGAGACTCTCCGCAGCAAACTCGTCTCGCCTCTTGTGCGAGGCGTAAACTCCACGACCCTTACCCTCGAGGACCAGATCCGCGGCCTCAGCGATGTGAGCGGATACCTTGGCGAGGTGCGGAAGCAGCAGAAGGGCAAGGTCATGGAGACGCTCTTTGGAAGTGTCCCAAGCAGAAAGTACATGATTGATGAAAAACCTGACACGGTAGTTGTGAACCATTTATGAAGAGAGGGGTCCCGTCAAAGCCCATATTCAAGACCTAGTGAGGCTTCTCACTCACTCCCTGTTCTGATTTAGCCACAATGGCACCCTTTGACTTGCTGGATCACGGTTGGTTGGAAACGGAATTGTCCTCATCTCACACTTGAGTTAGGCGTTTGGAAGCACTGTTGGCGTAGTTACAGGCGAATGTACACCTCCTCAGATTAAATTCACTTAAAAATAGATAAAACCACCCGCATGATTCATTGTTCAAAGACGGAATCCATGATAACATAATTCTTTTTGGTCGTCTTCACATCAAATGACTCTCAACACAAAGTCACTACAAGGCACAGCAAAGTGTTTAAACATTTCTCTTTCATTAAACCCTATCCGCATAAAACCTCTGCGTTGATCATGCCTGCAAAACGAGGACCATCGGTGGGGGGGTATAGGCCAACAAGCAGAGTGTCAGAAAACCGTCAACGCCGTTCTGGTGGGTTCTCCCGAGAGAGCGCCGTCGCCATTGCCACGAGCATGCGACGGTTCGCGTCGGGAGCCAGCCACCGTAGATCCCCAAACTTTTGAGTTTCCCTTCCTGAGAAGAAATAGCAACCAAGTCTAACTGTACATAATGCGCCCCCTCAAAGTGGGTAACACAAGGTCATAAAGCATGTTTGTTGCCTGATCGTTCCATAATCTGCCTTGTCGAGGCGTACGTCGTTCCAGTTGAGGGGGATGCCCAGTCAGATAACCATGACAAAGGAAATACTAGAGGCCGCAAGAGTTGGAGATGGCTTAGGCCTTGGTCTCCTCCTCCTTCTTCTCCTCACCGCCCTCGGCGCCGGGTCCTTGAGCCTTGACGTACTCGTCATAGACAGCAAGAGCCTCGTCGACCTTGGCCTTCAGAGAAGGCTCGTCCTCGATCCTGTCATGTGGTTAGCGACGTCCGAGTCAAATCATGTCAGCGGTGTACTTACAGGTTGACAAGCTCTGTGTTGTCCATCTCCAGGAGCATACCAGTGATCTTGCCAGCGAGCTCGGAGTTGATGGCCTGGATCTTGGGGAAGATCATCTCACCCAGGATCTGCTTCTGCTGGGCGGGCTGAGCGGCAGCAAGCTGCTGCTGGAGCACAGAGGCGGTGTTGGCGCCCTCAGCACCGCGGGCACCTTGGCTGGGGCCGTTACCGTTGCGAGCAGCGTTGGGCCCACCACGGCCAGCTCCCTGCTGGCGGCTGTTGGGGGGGAATCCAGGCATGCCACCAGCCATGTTGGGGGGAGCACCGGGCATGCCCTGAGGGCCACCACGGCCACCCTGAGGAGCACCGCGGCCGCCAGCGAGAGCAGCCTGCTGAGCCTGCTGCATGGCAGCCATGAACTGAGGAGTGCCGGGCTGGCCGTACTGGGGAGGAAACTGGCCGGGCATACCGTACATGTTGGGGGGCATCTGCTGGGGGACACCGCCGCGACCGCCCTGCTGAGGGTAGCCGGGGAACTGGCCGGGACGGCCGCCCTGGACACCAGGCATTCCCATGCCGGGCTGAGGGAAAGGCATGCCACGGCCACCCTGGGGCATGAAGCCGGGCTGCTGGCCGGGAGCGAAGTAGACTGGGGGCTGCATGTACTGCTGGGGCATACCCGCAGCGGCAGCGGCCTGCTGCATGCGCAGCTGGTTGCGAGCCTGGATGCTGGCCTCGAGCTGGCTCTTGCGGACATCCTTGCGCTGAGCCAGAGCGACGTAGAGCGGCTTGCTGTTAATCATGCGCTGGTTCATCTCGGCAACGGCCTTGGTGGCATCGTCGGGGTTGCTGAAGCAGACGAAACCGAAGCCCTTGCTCTTACCAAGCTTCTTATCGGACTTCTTCTCAGCCTTCTTGTCAGCACCCTCCTCCTCGTCCTCCTTGGTCTCTTCCTTCTTGTTCTCCTTGTCCTTGTCGTCTTCCTTTGTCTCCTCTTCCTTGTTCTCCTCCTCCTGAGCGGGCTTGTCCTCCTCGCCCTCGACAATAGAGTCACGCATCACCTTGGCAGAGGTGATGGGACCAAACTCGGAGAACATCTGGCGGAGCTTCTCATCATCGACATCATCATCGAGGTTCTTGATGTACAGGTTGACACCCTGGTACTTGTTGGCCTTCTCCATGCGAGCAGCCTCATAAGACTTGCGCAGCTCCTCCTCGCGCTCGTGCTTCTTCTGGGCACGGCCAACGTACAGATCCTGGCCGTGGAAATCGTTGCCGTTAAGGTCATCGACAGCCTTGGAAGCGCTCTCGTGGGTGGTGAAGTTGACAAAGCCGAATCCGCGGCTCTTACCCTCCTGATCACGAGCAAGCGAGGAGGAAGTGACCTCGCCGAACTTTTCGAACAGCTCTCGGAACTCATCCTCCGTGACCTCGGTGTTGATGTTCTTGACGTAAACGTTGGTGAAGTTGGCCTTCATCTCCTCGAACTTGCTCTGGCGGTCCTTCTTGGGAATGTGGTGGCCAACATACACCTTCTTCTCGTTGAGAAGCATGCCGTTGACGTGCTTGATAGCCTGGGAAGCGGCCTCATCAGTCTCGTAGTGGACAAACCCGTAACCCTTGGAAGCGCCGGTCTCGTCCTGGGCAACCTTGCAGCTCAGGATGTTGCCAAAGGCAGCGAAGGTATCGTGGAGAGCCTTGTTGTCGATTGCGACATCGAGGTTCTTGATGAAGACGTTGCCCTGGCCAGTCTTGCGCAGAGCAGGGTCACGCTGAGACCACATGATGCGGCAAGGGCGACCCTTGATCAGGGTGTAGTTGAGCTCCTCAAGGGCCTTCTCGCCGTCGGGGGTAGAGTTGTAGTTGACGTAAGCGTAGCCCAGAGAGCGGCGGGTGACGGCATCACGGCAGACACGGATCGAGGCGACGGCGCCGATCTGCGAGAAGAGCTCGAAGAGCATGGCTTCGGTGACGGAGGGATCGAGCTCGCCAACATAGAGGGAGGCCGAGTTCTGGGGGTGAGGGGCAGCCGAGCTGGGAGTGGGAGCAGCAGCATCGTCGGTGTTGCCGCTCACGGTGGTGTCAATGGCAGGAGCCTTGGCATCGCCGCTACCGTTGAGAGAAGCGTTGTTGAGGTCGTTGGCAAGCTGATCAACAGCGCCGGAAGCAGTGTTGGAGGCCATTGTAAACGTCGGGGATCTTTGGTATTGAGTGAACCTACGATGCGTCGTTGAGTCAGCGACGAGTCGGATGATGAAAGAGACGCAGAAAGCGAAAGAGAGAAAAAAAAGAAATGAAAATTGCAGGGGAAAGGTCGACGAGCAGGAGGGGGGGAGGGGCCAAAACGTACCTGTTTAAGGAGCCGACGGGCGAGTCAAAAGTTCGCGTGGTACTGGACCTTGGCGAACAAAGAAGACGGGACAGCGAACAAAGCGATGCGACCGTGAGGATAAGGAGCTTTGAGTAGCAATGAAAAGCTGGCTCAAAGGAAGATGCGTCGTCGGGGGAGAAAAAGTCACTCGGGCGGTGTCGCGAGAGAGACAGAGAGGGTCGGGTCGTGGGAGATGAGGGGGTGGTGGGTTGTGTATTTTGGGGTTTTTTCAAGTTTTTTTTGTGGTTTTGGTTGAATGAAGTGAGCAGAAACAGAGAACTAGGTCGAAGACCGTACCTCTGAACTGACTCGACTTTATGGGTTTTTGGGTGGTTTGATAAGGTTGGTGTTGCGGTTGAGGAGGGAAGAAGGAGAAATTTCGTCGCAGTGATAATTATTTTTTTGCTTGTAAACCTAAGGCTAAGATGCTGCGTACCAATAAGGCCATGCGTACTCCGTAGAAGGTGCCGCGTTGGATAGATTGGTGGAGTAAACCTGCCACCGAGCGCCATGCCCGGTACCAGAGTTACACTTGCCTTGCCAGATAGGCACGTGTAGCCCAGGTATTTATGCGCTAGAGCTGGTAGACAGCTCTGTAATGAGTCGGTCGATCACTAACAGCCCATGGGCGTATTGAACGTGGGTCAGCGATAAGAAGCAGGGGCACGTGCCCTACTCCCACCATCTCGCTAGCGTCCAAGGTACTTGCGGTGTCTCCGGTGGAGGAAGGCAAGCGTTTGAAATTTTTGTCAAGCGCAGAAGAAACACGCCATGTTACGTTGAGAGTTAAACGGCTAAGCTGTCACTGTCACTGGCCTTTGGAGAAGGAAATTGGAAACTGTGCGAGGAAGCAGAATGACGCTATTGCGTCCAAGGTTGCACCGTGTCTCACAAAAATGAGCCACGACTGTTGACATGGAAGTCGTCGCTTTGTTCTGGCGGGGGATTCAGAAAAAGCAACGACGTCGCAAGAGACGAACGCACTTAGACGATTTGGGGAAGCGTCGCTACTGGGTATCTTGACCGCCATGTCCACAGTCAAAAGAGACACCTGCGCTGCATCAAGACACCTTATTAAGCGCCCCAACAACTGAATACGTGTGTTCGCCCACGATGGCAAACGTTCTGCTACAGGCCAGATGCTGTAAAACCGAGCCAACGAGTGTACCTTTCCGAATCGTGCTCATTATTTACAGCCCATTCATTCGTGAGTCGTAGATCAGTTGTAGATCAGAATATACGAGAGGTTTTTAGGCTTTTGTTTGGCAACATGTGGCGGAGAGTCTGGCGCAGGCATCGTAAACTGTTATCTGCCCTCGAGTTGAATTCTCATCAATTATTAATCGCTTTAGCTAGTTAGCTTCATGGCCACTTCTGCGCAATTTGGTTATGGTTCGCATCTGCGTTATGCGCAATTGCGAATCCGTCTTTTCTGCTCCATGCCCAACTCCCTTATCTTATCAACGACACCCCCCGGCCGGGAGGTGACCTCACCTCTCCAATATCCCCACCAAACCATCCCCAAACGCCGAACACGGCTTCGGACGAATAGCATCTAGGCCACCCAGCGCTGACAGATCTTGAAGACTGAATCTTCTAGAAACTGCATCGCGACACCACCTGACGACACTTGAGCAGCTCGATCATGCTCACACTACCTGGCTGAATTGCAACCCTCTCCATCGACGCTCAACCTCCTTCGCCCCTCGTGCCATCGTGCTTCTTGCCGCGACCATGTTCTCGACCTTTACGGGCAACTCGAGACGCCCTCGGAATGTCAACCTGAGCGGTTCCACCGGTAACCCGTTTGCCAATACCTCCTGGAGTCCTGCTGTCGTCTCCAACGCCACCAAGACTGTATCGAACGCACAGGCCGAACGCGAGAAACGACAAGCAGAGCGTGTCAAACTGAAGGCAGCAGGCAACATCCAGAGGTTATGGAGGGGTCACAGGACAAGGGCAGCTCTGCGAGAGTCTCGACGCGATGCTTTTGATGAGCTATACAACTCAAAATCTACATACAGTCCTCATCAGAGGCTACCCCAAGCTTTTAATTTGCTTCTTTCCTTCTTCTCCCTGAGGCGAAACGACGACATTCGGAGGGCTCTCTGTTACGCGCACGATACCGAGGCTGTCGATCTCTCAGCGATTGCACCACCTGGAACATATCCTTCGCGGTTAGAGCAGCTCACCCAGCTGCTTGTGGAAGCAGTGGATAGATTCGTCTCTGCTGGGTACGTGCAAGCCGATACCAAGTCATGGGTTGTCTAATAGTATTGTCTAGGGAGTTGTCGAACGACACACAGCTGCTTGTGAAGTTTATCGCTCGACTCGTTGCGAGTTCACCCGATTTGATTCTACCATCGGTTGAAAGATACTACAAGGTGCTCGCGAAGCTATGTCAAGCTCAGAACTTGGCGGGACAGTGGCCAGATTTAGTGCTGCAAGCCCTGTCCGGTCCTTTAAGAGCTGGCTCAGAAAAAGGTAGGCTTGCGCTACGACTTCACACTGGGCAGTACTGATTCTGGTTCCTAGGCGCTTCGAATGTTTACTACGCTTATGCTTTCTCCTTTCTGGCTAACAGTCATCTGCATTTCTTTGAGCAGAACATTGCTGTATTGTCCGAAACGGTATCCCTTACTCGCCTATCGAAAGCGATCTCAGACGGATATACAACCGCGTCGAGTGCCCAAAGTTCCGAGGATGATCTGCTCTGGCAGCTGGCTCACTTCATCGACTTGAGTCGATTTGGCACTAATAAAGCTACCAGTTCTGCCATTTTAGAAACCCTTTACACTCAACTAGCGGCGCTCTCCTCAGCCATCAGCGTCCGTTTGTCCGTCAAGCCAACCGACGGATCCCCCAGCTCGGACGAAACAGAAGAGCCTCTTTTACCCCCTCTCGATTCCTACATTTCTACTAAGCTGATGTCCTTGGTGGAGAGTAATGGCATTGCACAGACATTACGTGATTTCTCCGTCAACTTGGCTGGATCCTCCCATCAAGAGTTTCAAGACACGAGTCTCCTGGCTGGGTATATCTTGACATTACTTCGCTGCTTTCCTGCCAATGGCGATGATATTAGAATGCGTCTGTTCCTTGAAGAAATTCCCACGCCCTCCGGCGACGCCCCGACAATTAAGTTCCTATGGCACATTATGAGCAGAACCGCAGTGTTCCAGAAACTGTGCACAGAATCGGAGCAGCCAGTTCATGTTCTGCGCAGATATCTAGGTGCGACGCCTGTTGCATCGAGTATGTCAACAGAAGAGCAGGACTGGCGGATCATACTCCTATTTCTCGAGCTCTATATCTTCATCTTGCGCTTAAGCGATGATGAGGACTTCTTTAGTGGCATATATCCGCAAATTCTGGAGAAGAGTTCCTCAACGTCCCGCATTAGGTCCTGCAGCCTGTCTCTTGAAGACGTCAGGATGCTCACCAGCTTTCTCAAGAATACTGCCTTTTCTCTTCACTACAAGGCTCAAGAACTATCCAAGTCTCGTGAAGCTTTGGAGGCAGCCAGCAAATCTCGCATGGATTCTTATTTCGGCTCTGCGGGGTCTACAAGCCCGACTCAGAACAACACCCTAACACCTTCTGCACCCAAGGGTGCGACCAGACTGGATCTGGACAGTCTCAGGAGCATCGTCACAGTAGCGATGAAGATGCTGTATGAAAGAGATTCGAGGAAGCAATTCCTGCCAACGAACCACTGGCTCATGACAGAGAAGCTCGACAAGGAAGATTTTATCAGTGCTGTAATTGCGGAAGAGAAACGTCAGAATGAGGAGGACTCTGAAGATAGCGATGATGACATGGAGGGCGATTATGGGATTGTCCCTGGCTTCTACTCCACCATCGCCGGACAGAGGCTCTCACGGCATGCGAGACTAGAACGGTTAAAGGCCCAGCAAATGCGGACGCAAAGAGAGCGCCGACTAGCAGAGATGGGGCCGAAGTTGGAAATACTGAAGCACATGCCGTTCGTGGTGCCATTCGAGACTCGGGTCATGATCTTTCGTCAGTTCATCCAACTCGACCGCGCTTCACGGGACGGTGTCAATATGTTCGGCTCATCGGGCCCGTTCGCCAGACACCACGCTCAGATCCGTCGAAAGCGGCTCTTTGAAGATGCATACAAGCAGTTCTACGAAATCGGTGAAGGGCTCAAGGACCCTATCCAGATCACGTTTGTGGATCAGTTTGGCGGTGCTGAGGCTGGCATTGATGGCGGAGGTGTTACCAAGGAATTCCTCATCAGCGTTACGTCGGAAGCATTTGGAAACACCGAGGGAAATGGCATGTTCACATCAAACGAGAAGGGGCTGTTGTTCCCCGATCCTACCGCTGTCGACGTGCTTCGCGAGTCGCTACGAGAAAGCGGAGTGTCCGGGTCGGATCCAGAATTTCGAGACTTCATGGCAAGTCTCCTCAAGCGCTTTGAGTTCCTCGGCAGAATTGTCGGGAAGTGCATGTACGAGGGCATCCTCGTCGATCTCGCCTTTGCCGGCTTCTTTCTTCTCAAATGGGCGTCGGTAGGTCCTAATGATGAAAACAGCTACAAGGGCAGTGTGAATGACCTGCGCGATATGGACGAGGAGCTGTATACTGGGATGTTGCATCTCAAGAATCATCCAGGAGACGTTTCGGAGTTGGGGATCGACTTTACCATCGAAGACCAGGTTTCCCAACAAGGACAGCCGGTCAAGACTGTATCCAGGAAACTAATTGCCAACGGCGACCAGATCCACGTCACCAACGACAACCGGCTGCTATACATTTCCTACGTCGCCCGGCACCGCCTGGTCCTCCAGCCATCTCTACAAACAGCAGCCTTCCTTCGTGGACTACGCGCAATTATACGCCCCTCGTGGCTTTCCATGTTCAACCAGTCTGAGCTGCAGCGCCTTGTCGGCGGTGACTCGTCAGAGATTGATATCGACGACCTCCGCCGCAACACCTTCTACAGCGGCCTGTACGAGATTGGTGACGACGGCGAGGAGCACAACACCATCAAGCTGTTCTGGAAGGTGATGCGCGGGTTCACGGATTCGCAGCGGCGAGACGTTCTCAAATACGTCAGCTCAACACCGCGGGCTCCGCTGCTGGGTTTCTCGCAACTCAAGCCCAAGTTTAGCATCCGTGATGGTGGGACAGACGAGGAGAGGCTACCGAGCACGAGTACATGTGTCAATCTGCTGAAGCTGCCGCGGTACACATCGGAGGCTACGCTTCGGGAGAAATTACTTTACGCCATTACTTCAGGGGCAGGTTTTGATTTGAGTTAGTTTTGCTTAGACTCAACGTTTCATGGGATAGAATGATTACGGGCACGGAGATTTGGTTTTGCATTAGCGACAGGGCCCGTTAGGGTGGGTGCTATGACTTTCAATGGGACCATTTTTGTTCATTTCTTGAAATCATTACACTCATACGTTGACGCCTTCCTGATAGCTCATGGCTATAAGCTTTGGTTTTCGCTTCCAGAGATCCAAGATCATTTGTCCAAACAATCCATTCGCCCACGCGAACCTATTCCCATCCCGTGTAAGCTCAGGCTTTCTCATGGGGGGTTGATGAATCTTACCATGACCTTGTCCAGTGGTTCTCATTAAAGCTGTTGACTGTCTCGTGGATCAGGCCAAGACCGTTTGTAGAACTCATCAGCTGTCGAATTCCATTGACGATCTCGTCGTCATCGTCGCTTGTCAGAAGCTGGACGATAAGTCCCATCGGCCATGCCATACCTGGGCCGAGATGCGGCCCCCCTGTGGCATTCAGGACTGGTCCCCGCATGTAGTACGGGTTAGACGGGCTGAGGACAAAAGCGCGTGTGTTATCGTAGACGTGCTGCGAGGCAGGCTCGTAGCCCATGTGTGGGATACTTAGCAGGGAGGGGATATTTGCGTCGTCCTGGAGTAAAGGACGAGTTAGTATCTTCGGAGCAGCCATGCTCATAGACTTGTTCGTCACATACCATGAGGCTGTAGGAGCCAAAGCCATCAATCTCATAGGCATACATCTCTCCAAACGTGGGGTGCTGTATGATGGCATGCTCGTTGATGCCGACTTCGATCCCCGCCGCCAACTTCTCCATCTGCCTAGCCAGCTTGTCATCCAGCGGCCTCATGATTTTCGCGCACGACGTGAGATACCGCGCAAACATCATGTTGGCAGGGATGAAGTACTGGTAGACGCAGGCATCGTCCGAGGGGCGAAAGAAGCTCCGCACGAGGCCAATATGGCCCTTGACTGGTGCGCCATTGCCGTGGTTCGAAACAGTCTCTGAGGCGCTGTCGGCGTTGCGCAACCACGTGTAGGCCGACTTTTGGACTCTACCATCCTCGGCGTACGTCCCCTCCTGCATGTGCTCGGCAACGTGGAGGATCTTCTTGACGGCCTCGACCCAGCCAAACTTGCCAAAGAAGTCGCCATCGTCAGTCTCCTCGTAGTAGTCCCACGACAGCTGGAGGAACGCAGCGAGAGAGTCGAGTTCGTACTTGCACTCGAACACAACTTTGGGATCGTACTTGGGGCTCACGGTGTCTCGAGACTGGAGGGATCGCTTGGCGTGGCCGAGGTTGGCTTCCGGGGGCGGTTGGAAAGCGTTGCAGAAAGGCGCATTCCGAATGTAGCGGGCTTGGAGATTGATTGCGCCACGGAAGAGGGAGCTGATGTTGTTTTTGTCAGGGGACGAGACGACGGAAGAAATGATGGACTTGTAGGATTGGAGTTGGTTGGCGCTGTCGCGCAGCCACATGGCATTGATATCGCCCGTCGTTATGAAGGCCAGCTATAGATGCAATGTTAGTCTCCTAGCAATATCATAATCTACAATCGGAAACTAAGGACTCGACTGTCACCAACTCACCTCCTCATCTGGGTTATCAGCCGAAACGCCCCGCCAGCGGACCGTCGTGTCGACCGTGTTAGGCCATGTATTCTGGAACAGCCGGAATAGATCTGGGTCGCCAATGGCTTCTGCCATATCCTGGTAGATGACATCCTCAACAGCGGGTACGGAAAACGTGCGACAATCGTCGCTCGGTCGCTGGAATGGAAAAGCGTAGCGACCGTCGGAGAAGGGCTCATGGCGTTGACGTGCGTATTGCTCGTAATTTGGACAATCGGCCAAGACGGCTACGGCAGCCGCCAGAAGGGAAAGTGCTCGGAACATGGCGACAATGCTGCCGTTAGTTGCTTATCTGTTCAGTTATCTGTTTAGTCAGGAACCATTGCCAATGTGAAAGGTTTGAAACGTGAACCATTCTTCTGTGGTCAGTCAGCAGCCAGGGAGATGCCTAGGGTGCATCATGGCTGTTTGGGAATGCAATGGCCAATGGCAGTTGCCTGTTAGCCCATGTTCACTGGCAAGTAAATCTGGGGAAGCTCCAGGTACCTCAGTCATAGCGTCGAAGCCAAGACGGGGTCACTAAAACGATAGCGACCTGCCCTAGCTCTTGCGGGCCGACGTTGAAGTTTGGTACGATTAATCAGCCCTATTGAGATACAGGCCTGTCTCCAAGAACCATCTGATGCCCGTATCTTACAGTTGCTGGAAAGTATTGTACGCTCTTTCGTGCCATTGTCCTATTGCTTTTGCGGGTGTCCCAAAGAGTTTCCAGTTCAACATGGCCGTTTAGATCAGATTGATATACTTTGATAAAACCGAGGTATCCACAATCTGAGTAACGACAGAGTGTCCGAGTGGTTAAGGAGTCAGACTTGAAATAATCTAAAGTCCTTGTGGCTCTAGATTCCCTAGATATCTGATGCGTTCGCGTTCGCAGGTTCGAATCCTGTCTCTGTCGATTCGGTTGTATTTTTGAGCCCCGCTATAGCGGATTTTGGGTAATTATAATTCTTTTTGGTACACTCTGCTCTCCTGGTGTCAATGGCCAACCCGGAAAAGTTGTTACTCGTTTAATTTGTCTTTTGCTTCGCTACGGACTTGTTAAGTAACGTTGATTTCTAGGTTAGTTAAACGAAACCCAGACGAGTTGGTGGGAGGCCACACCGTAGAGGAAACGACCCGCCATTACTTACTTACTGTACACGCTCAAAGCGGTATAATAGATGGCATTCTTTTCCGAATGACCTATGCGTGTGGTACTTTCAGCAGCGTCCAAGGCCAGAATCAATACATTCCCTTCTCAGCAAAACAACCTTAATACATACTCGGGCCATCCCCGCGGCAGCCCCACGGGGAAATGTAGTGTGGATGCAGCCTTAAGGATTACCTGTCTCTCAGGGACGCTCCATCCAACATTAGAGAATAATTAACATAGAGAACGTGGATAAATGATCAATTGTGAACACCTTTTCCCGTTCTAACTTTCTACTTTCTTTTCTATTTCCCATCTAATGCTTCTGCTGGCGGTTGATCCTCGTGCCTCTATAGTCTAAGTTGTTTCACATATTAACAGAAAGGGCTTCCTGCAACCAGTCCATATCATCAGGACTCTCTACCCAGATAGAATCGTCTTCTTTACCTAGTATACGATTAGTCGTGACTCGGTCATGCAGCCAGCATCACCATACCAAATTGGATGAACTGGAACCGCACACCCATGTAATCTACGTAAGGCGCGCCACTCTCCGCCAGTTCTCGCAGCTGGCTCCGAAGCCCTGGCAGCGTCATCTTGATGCACACAATACGCTGCACCAGGCTTTTTGCCCAGAGTGCCACGGAAGGGATGTTGTTGTCGCAGAGTATGACGGTCGGGGTCTGAACCGCGAAAGCCCATTGCTGACCAGCATTGTACTGTTGCGAGAGATGCTTGTCGATCAGCCGGGTACAGTTCAAGATAAATATCGGGCACGGAAGGTGTATATTTGTTATATCCATGATGCACACGATAGAATACGGCCGGCAAGAGAGTATGGAGAGGGGTTTCTAGGCCGATTGGAAAAACGAACTGTAGACTTGACAGCTCCTAGGTCGGCTAAAGTGGCATCCTCGTAGTTCGCTATAAATATCAGGATCGCGGAAGCGCGGTCGGAGATTCACACCATTTCTGGCGCTTCGTGGTAAGACTCAGCAATGAAGATGACATTGAATGTGCATCATCTGCCGATTGTGTCTGCAGTGCGATTAACCTCGCATCTAGCAGTGACTCTGACCGCAAATATGATGCCGTGGCACGGTGTATCAGACAGCCAACGTGGTCACTGTTTGACGACGTACTAGCAAATGGACTGTTTAGTGTGTGGAAATTTCGATAGAGTTAGATCCCATTGAGACTTGTCTTCCATGACTGTTCAACTTGCAGCAATATCATTTAGAATATAGTGCCCACGACATGTCAACTCGACTTTTCTTAAATCTTCGGAAATGCAGACAACGTAGCTTACAGTTCTTGCTCATCTACTGTCTCATAAATTTCACCTTTAGCAGGTGTCTAGGGTAGCGAGCCTGGTATAAAGCCGGTGGCATCTCACATTGCCCATATCGCTAATAGTATTGCCGCATGCAATAATTATAAATTCGCTTAGTATTGACATCCAATAGATAAATATATTGAATTTCCTATCGTTGTTGTTTTGCTTATCTGAATTATCGGAAGCTGTCGAGACAATACTCGATCAGGAACCGCAGCTGACCGACACTAACCGGCGCAATTTACAAGAGCATGACCGCGTTAGTAGCATCACTTCATCGTAAACACCAGCTGTTTCCAACCCAGGGGGAAACCATCGAGAACAGAAGAAAGAGCATCGTTGGTGAATCATTACTTGGAATTTGCCACACAAGCCAAGGAACAGACCGCACAAGCTCACAGTCAGCCCTCACGACATTGCAACAAAATAGACGGTGAATTCGGCGACTAGGCCGAAGCAAAGCGGCGGTACCAGAAGCCGCGGCAAAAACCCGGGAGAAGCCGAGTTTCCTCGATCGGCCAAAATGCACATGAATCCCGAGCGCGTGGGGCACTATTGACGTAACGACTCAATATTAGTTGACTCTGTTGCATGCCGAGCCATTGGCGGCTTGTTTGGTGCTCGATGATATTGAATGAAGTTCCGGAAGGAAAATCCGGTTTCGCATCTCAGAGACCGGAGAATCTGGCTTACATCCGCTGACTGCGAGAGTGCGCTATCACTAGGAGAAGCACATGCTTTGTAGCCGACAGAAAACGCGTGACGACATTTTGCACATGCTAGCGATCTACCCCAGATTCACGCCTTAAAAAGTACGTACCCGATGGACGGCCTAGCGTCTAATTCCGGAGCCGAACTCGAGCTCTCATTCGGTGCCGCTGGGGGTCATGACATCTTGTGTGTCCTCGATTCCGGTCCCTTCCCAGTCTCAATCTCGTCTACAGGCGGCTATAGAAACCCGAGTGCCGACGGGAGCCCTTTGCTGCATGGGAGGAAGTGCCAGGGCAACGGCTCTGATGTGCATGTAGCAAAGAGGCCGAGGACCATTGAACAGTCAGAGGCAGTATTCAAAAGACCCAGATGTTCGCTGTGCGCGATCTCGATAGCCAGAACAAGCAGAGGGCACCGTGAAGCCGGAGCAGAACTCCCTCCCCTCTAAAAAAGGACGCCCAAGGACGAGCCAATTGGCGGCCGCTTAATGTCAATACCTCGCCTCTTTTAGCGCAACCAGAACCGGCATCACGTACTCCGGTACCGGGTCGTTCCCCACCAGGGCCACCGGCTCTTTTTGCTCGCGGAGCTAGGAAAGTGACGGCGAAAAGCTGGCTGAGTCGCCGCCGGGGACCCCAGAACTTCCCCCCCCCGCGAGAACCTCAAAAGGAATTCCCCTTCGCGGCGTCTGCAGCGCATCTTTAACGCTCCTACTCCTGCTCCTGCTCCTCCTGCTCCTCCTCCTCCTCTGCATCCCCCGAGGCCGTACTCACTTCTAATCACACTCCATCATGTCGGCCCCAAGACCTGTCTCGCGCTGCGTCCAGCGCAGCTCGCGGGTTCTTTCTCGTTCGCAGTGGCGGCCAGCCAGGTCAAGCTTCTGTCCCGCAACAGCCTCCTCCGTCAGATCCTCGCTTCCGCGGAGGAGTACGGCCGCATGGCCTGTCCTGAGGACGTCAATGGCATCCAGGGCCTTCAGCACCACAGCCCACCTCCGGGAGTCTGACGAGGACAGCTTCGACCCTGCAAGCGTCGAGCGCGAGGCCGACGAGGTTGACGTCTGCATCGTCGGTGGCGGCCCCGCGGGCCTGAGTGCTGCTATCCGCCTCAAGCAGCTCGCCAACGAGGCCGGCAACGAGGACTTCCGAGTGCTCGTGCTTGAAAAGGCCGGCGATCTCGGTGCCCATATCCTGTCCGGCGCTGTCATCCAACCCACCTCCATCAACGAGCTCATCCCCGAGTGGCTCAACGAGGACAACCCCAATCGCTTCGAGCACGCTACTCCCGCTGGCACCGACCGCATGCGATTCCTCACAAAGACGTCGGCCATCCCCATCCCCGCGCCCCCGCAGATGAGCAACCACGGAAACTACATTGTCAGCTTGAACCAGTTCGTCAAGTGGCTAGGCGAGCGGGCCGAGGAGGTCGGCGTCGAGGTCTACCCCGGATTCGCTGCCTCCGAGGTCGTGTACAGCTCCGACGGCTCCGTCAAGGGTGTTGCTACCAACGATCTAGGCATTGGCCGCGACGGCAAGCCCAAGGAAACATTTGAGCGAGGAATGGAGTTCCACGCCAGGGTCACCATGTTTGGCGAGGGCTGCCACGGAAGCTTGACCAAGCAGGTCATCAACAAGTTCGATCTGCGGAGGGATAGCCAGTTCCAGACATATGGGCTCGGCATCAAGGAGGTCTGGGAGGTCGACCCCGCCAAGTTTGAGAAGGGACTTGTTGTCCACTCGATGGGCTACCCTCTCCCCAAGGACGTGTATGGGGGCTCCTTTATGTATCACTTTGGCGACAACCTCGTACAGCTCGGTATTGTCGTGTCGCTCGACTACCAAAACCCCTGGCTCTCGCCTTATCAGGAGTTCCAGAAGCTCAAGCTTCACCCGCTCTTCCGCAACGTCCTTGAAGGCGGCAAGTGTATCTCATACGGTGCCCGTGCCCTCAACGAGGGCGGCTTCCAGTCCATCCCCAAGGTGGCTTTCCCCGGCGGCGCCCTCATCGGTGACTCGGCCGGTTTCGTCAACGTCCCCAAGGTCAAGGGCACCCACAACGCTATGAAGTCGGGCATGCTCGCTGCCGAGGCCGCATGGGAGGCCCTCAAGGAAAAAACTGACGACGGCACCGTCTTCCTCTACGACTACGAGAACAAGCTGCGAGAATCGTCCATCTGGAAGGAGCTCAAGGAGGTGCGCAACATGCGACCTTCATTCCACAACCCCCTCGGTCTCTACGGTGGAGTCATGTACTCTGGCCTCGAGGCCTACGTCCTCAAAGGTCGCGTGCCCTGGACTTTCAAGCACAAGGTTCCCGACCACGCCGCCACGCTCCCTGCCGACAAGTTCCCCAAGATCGAGTACGAGAAGCCTGACGGCAAGATCACCTTTGATATCCTGACCAGCGTCTCCCGAACGGGAACAAACCACGAGGAGGACCAGCCCGTCCACCTGCAAGTCAAGGACTGGGACCAGCATACCAAGGAGACGTACCCGCCCTTCAAGGGCCTAGAGAACCGCTTCTGCCCGGCTGGTGTGTATGAGTACGTCGAGGATGAGGCGAAGCCTGAAGGCGTGCGATTCCAGATCAATTCCCAAAAGTGAGTAAAACCCCGAGTCACAACCGCCCTCAGCCATCGGGCGATGTGCGTCATGAAGATCCTAGTCACTGACATGACTTTGCAATAGCTGCATCCACTGCAAGACGTGCGACATCAAGGCTCCCAACCAGGACATCAATTGGCAGGTGCCGCAGGGAGGCGAGGGACCCAAGTACTACATGACTTGAGGAACCTGATCCCCTTGATTGCTTTGATTCTGTGCATTTTCTTTATATGATACCTGATTTGTATACCTGGATGCATACTTGGCGTGCGAGGCAAGGAGGAGCAAATACGGCGGGCGGGAGGGCCTTATGCCAGAGAACGGAGGGAGTCTTACTACGTACATGGGTGTACACGGAGTCGGCGGGTGCAATTTTAAAACTTGAGCTCAGGATTATCAAAATTTCAGACACCGAGCACTGTCCTTGATATGCGACAGATAAACCCGCATTGCCTGCTTGACCGTGCTTGTGTTGTTTCTCTCCACTCGGCAGGCAGGAGTACAGCCGGAGCCGCGTGCTGGAATTCCAGCCTTCTTGTCCAAGTATGTAAGCAGATGGAGATGGCCTGAGATCTAGAACTAGGAGCGTGTGGAGAGCATCGCTGCGTCGCTGGTCCATGGATGCCTGCCATACACAGCTGCGGCACCAGTGGCACGGCTGAACGTATGGATCGAGGCCTAATAACTGCGCATTAGCAATTAGCAATGCCTTCATAGTATTCCACGGCCGCGCTGTCCCAAATGCATTGGTTGTGCGACGACAAATGTCGCACATGGACGTCGAGTTAACTACAGACGGTTGCACAGGGTCAGGACCCAGCAATTTCGACCTAGCGAAGCCAGCTCTGGAGCGAACTTTTGCGTGTGTGGAGTTGGCTCGAGACCCATGAAGATGGCCATGGGAGGAAAGGCTAGCGAAACAGGGCGACCCTGGAAGAATCCTGGGGAATTTCGAGTGAGGCTGGGTTTGTCAGGAATCCATGCTTGGGGAAAAAAAAAAAATTTGAAAAAATTGTTGCGGCATCCAGTGGAGGCAGGGTGCAGGTCGAACGGCTGCCAGGATACAGCAGGTTGCAAGCCCAGAAAATTGTTAGTGCGGTACTTCTGTCAGCAGGCTGCCGCACCAGACGCGTTCTCGTAAGAGGTAAGGTAGTTCTACTTGGCGATCCCTGGACAGTTGAAATTTCGCGTCACCACTTCGGGCGCCAAACTGGCCGCGACACCCCGAAGACACCGTGGCCTCAACGGCGCCGGACTCACTGTGATTTATCTACAGGAGCATTGGTAGCGACTAGTAATCCTCAACAGACGATTTTGTTTTTGTTTTTGAGTCTGGGCACCAAGTCACAAGATGCAAGAAACAAAGACACAAGAAAATGAGTCGCGAAGGTGGTGAAGAAGAACCGTCACGAGCCCACGACGCGAATCTTCATGACAGCTCCTGACAAGTCATGTACATAGTACGTGACGCAAACAGCCAGTGAGCGGCCGCAAGGAGCTAGCCGCCCTGGCGTCGCGACAAGATTCATGCTTGCTGGTGTTTGGTTGGTTGCATCGAATGACTCACAAAGTCGGCGGGCGGGCTGGGGCCACAAAGAGCACCAAGGGCACAGGGAGGAGAAAAAAAAAATGGGAAAACCCACAGCCTGCTGGTTGCCGCCGCCCGAACGAGTAAAACTCTGCGCGGTGTGGCCGGCGTCTGGCTTTGACTGCATGTTAGATGAAGCAATGCGCAGAGCCGTCTGCTGCCTACTTTCATGGCATGACCAGAGATAGTGAAACGCTTTCGAGACAGACGGCGCAGGCAGGACGTGCACTGGTAAGATGTCGATTGCGATGCGAGACGACGCGTTCCAAGGGTGAAGTTAGGTGCAGAATCAGCGAAAGGGGGCAGAGCGTGTTTCAGGGTGTTGTCATCGTGTTGGTGGTCGGCGACGGGTCGGTGGTTGGGTTGGGAGAGAACAGTCCCCCACGAGGGGCGAGCAGAGGGTTTGACAGGGCCGCGGATGGCTGGAACTTGGAAAAGTGGATGCACACTCCGGCGACTGGGGCACGCGATTGGAACGCCCGGGGCAGCTTCTGATTCGGGGAGGGAGGGGGCAACGGCGCCTAAAATGAAGTGAGTGAGAAAGCCAAAAGGCAACCAACCACGTAACCAAAGCCCGTCGGACCTAGCCCCGGTCCATAATTTCCAGTCCTTCCGCTGGTCCACAGGGCATTCGGGGCTCCATGGATAGGCACTGTGACGCTCTCGTCGCAGTCGGGTGCGTGCCGTCCGTGCAAAATCCGGGTTCGAGTCAAGCCAGGTCAGGTCAAGTTCAGGCTTTGGTTTTCGCCGCTTGGTACTGGTGCGGTGCCCGCCTTTCCCACCGTTTGTGTGATCGCCCCCTTCGGTGCCTTTCGTCGCTTTCGGCAAGCAAGAGTCGTGCCAGTGCCGGTTCTTATTCTCGCTCGTGTTCTTATTCTCGCTCGTTTGTCGTAGTCGTATCGGTCGTCGCCTTCTTCATCGGTTCCGTGTCGACATCACCGTCTGATGTGTCCTCTGTCGGTGTCTGTTGTTGTTGAGGAGAGTCTCGTTGCTTCGCGCCCAATCTGCATGTTGGGCGCGAAGGGTTTGGGGGTTGGTTGGGAAAGAGGAGGAGGGGAGAAAGAAGAACGGACGAGAATCCAAGGGGGAGAAGATGACGACAGCAAGAGGCAGGCTGACCACGGCTTTGCTTCCTTGAGTCGGCATCGCAATTTCCAGCCACTCCCTCTGCAGCATGCTCTTAGGGCTCCAGGACGGCACCCTGGCAGTGGCGATCCCTGACTCTTCAGGGCCTGCAATCACTAATGCGTTGAAGCCTGCAGCAGCTCGCAGCGCCTGAGTGCGCTGCAAAGGACAGCCGAGGCTCGTCCGATAAAAGTACCAAGTACCTCGACTTAGACTTCGTTACAGCGTCACTTCAGGGGCTCCAGACTGAGACGGGGGTGCGTGAGTGGGAGAAAAGGAGATAAAACCAGAATCGCTACGAGATTTGATTGGCCATGATAGCTTTAGTGCGTGCGCTAGTGTCCGCCAAGCCTGCCAGCGGCAACGCCACAGGTAGTGCTGTTGCCTGGGGTGTCCTGCCCGAGCGGCCTTTGAGCAAAATTATAAGAAGCCAGCCCTCCCCTCGCCCGCCTGTTTCGAGAGACCTGCGCGGAAGTCCCGACCGACGGCCCTACGTACCTACCACATCGCGTTTGGCCTTTTTCTAATATTTGCTCCCCAACGACGTCACACCCCACACTCACATCAAAATCTTTCGTGGACAATTTCATCGTTGTTCATCCCAGCCTTGAATCTCTTGATTGACCAAGGCTCACTCCCTCTGTCACATTCGTCTTCCTTTCTCTACCATCTCACCTTCGCGTCGCTGCCTCTCCGGCGCACGTGATCTCGCTCTCTAGTTTTGGAAGAAAAGGATACAGGTGCCGACACCATCCATATCTGCGACCAGGCAAAAAGAACTGGAACACGTTCCTTGTCCTCTTTCGCTCTTGCACAAAACCGATCTCGTTAACCTCGACGAATACCGGAAGAGCGCGACCACCGCCGATACCCGTTACCGTCGCCGTTACCGCCAGATCGTTTTGCGCTGTTGTAGACAACAATAAAAAGAAGTTGCTGTGAAGTGAAAGAAGCCTGTGGTCTTCTTGAGTCTTGGTTGTTGGCTTTGTTCCTCTGAGCAATAACACCGCCGCGACAACACCAAAAGAAGAAGAAAAAAATACCGACCGACTCCGCCATCTTCCACCTTGTTTTGTATTGAGCCTTTGTGTTCAACGCTCTCAAGGACAAGCATATAATTGCCTGGACATCTATCTAGTAGGGGACACATTCACTTGTTTCTCTCCCGCGCGATTGGTAGGTTGCCCCGCTGATTCACTGCACTGCCCACCTACCCCACCTATAAAAACCCCATTTCTTCTTACTTCGCCCAACTTCCCTCCTTCATCACGCAAGGCGCTCTGTCTTGTGTTTATTGTCATCGCCATCGCCGCACTGCTCTACCTCAGTGGGTAGAGTGCACGCTCCGTCATTTGGACATGCGATGCTAACTGGGTCACTGCCAGATCTGTTCAGCGATTACCAAGAAAGGTTGACATCTCTCGATACCGACTCCGAACATGGAAGGCATCCAGACACACCCGTCGAACGCGGCGCAAGCCAAGGCCTTCACTGCGCCCGGTTCGCTGTCGTTTCCTGGGGCAACCAACGAGTTGACACCGCCGCCGGTTGGCACCGGCGATGCTGCTCAGCGTCCCATGCCTAATGGTCAGCAGGCGGCAAATGGGAACGGGGTGACTCCCGCTACTCCTGCTGCAACGCCTGCCGCCAACCAAGGACCTAGTGGAATCACTCCCACTCTACAGTATGTATCCTCCTGAGTGACCTTTCTATGCTCAGTGAGGCTTATGGCACAAACTTCAAAGGAACATTGTGGCTACAGTCAACCTTGACTGCCGCTTGGACCTCAAGACCATCGCCCTGCATGCGCGAAATGCAGAGTACAACCCTAAGGTACATTAGGCTGCGTGTTATGCATTTGGTTGCTACATGTTGCTAACCAGACCAGCGTTTCGCCGCCGTCATCATGCGTATCCGCGAGCCCAAGACAACTGCCCTGATCTTTGCCTCCGGCAAGATGGTCGTCACTGGTGCCAAGTCGGAGGATGACTCGAAGCTCGCGTCAAGGAAATACGCCCGTATTATCCAGAAGCTCGGCTTCAACGCCAAGTTCACCGACTTCAAGATTCAGAACATTGTCGGCTCGTGCGACATCAAGTTCCCCATTCGTCTCGAAGGCCTAGCATCTCGCCACCACAATTTCAGCTCCTACGAGCCCGAGTTGTTCCCTGGTCTCATCTACCGCATGATCAAGCCTAAGATTGTGCTTCTCATCTTTGTCAGTGGCAAGATTGTCTTGACTGGTGCGAAAGTTCGAGAGGAGATTTACCAGGCCTTCGAGATGATTTACCCTGTGTTGCAAGGTTTGTTGAATCCTTTACATGTCGATCTCCGTTTGCTGACCCTCATCATCACAGACTTCCGAAAGGTCTAATGCATCTTCATTATTGGTTCGAGGTGTAACATCCCCGAACCATTCTACCACAGCCTTACCGACGTGTATGATTAGACACCCGTCACGATACCACGATTGCTTTTTTTCTTCTTTTTTCCGTTGTCCCCTGTTGGACTCGGCCTTTAGAGCCAAGCCAAGATTTGGGACTTGCATTTGTATCATTTTTGAATCTGTTTCCTGCATTGCAACGGCGTTGGCGAGGATGATCAGGAAGGGGAATGTCGCGAGAGATTACGGAACCAGGGGGAAAAGATAAAGACTACTCATCCCGCGACACATCATCATAGATTGCTCGCGCCGAGTTCACGGCGCCAGCGCTCAGCTGACTTGAGCGCCTTAATTGACTTGAAGGGGGAGCGCAAAGTGAAGACGGGAGAGGCAAGCAAAGTCGAACAGCGAGGTTGAGTTGGCATTTAGGGGCGGGAGGAGGAAACAAAACGGTCTGTCCCAAGATCGCAAAGAAACGAAGGAGAACACAGCGTTGGTCAACCCTCGCAAGTATGATCATCGAGGTTTCGGCCTCGATGGACCAAATCAGACTGCGAGGCTAAGTATCAAGAGAAACAGCTTTTAGCTCCATAGCGAGATAAATCCTTCTAGGGTTCTTCCAAGTTTGTTGTGCTCGTGGTGTTTTGTGTGTCCCCTCGTGTGCAAACTCCACTCACGTGCTCAGCCAATCGCACTAGCCGATCGGAGTCAGGAGGCGGACTTTAGCCCCGACTCTCGGCAAAGCCAACAGCCCCCAGCCGACTTATGTGCCGTTCTAGCGCGGCATCCAACGCCTGCCCATCGGCCAGCGCCGCAATCGGGACATAGGAAGAAGAAAAGTCTTCGCCTTTTATCGGCATATCTTGACTCCTCCTGACCATGTCTTGTAGATAAGTGATTGTCCCAGCTGAAAAGAAAGCTCGTCGCTCTTCCATTGACGCGTAGAATCCTCATCACTCGTCGTAATGGATCGCCCGCCCTCCTCCGTACTCATCGTTGGCTCTGGTGTCTTCGGCCTCGGCACCGCCTACTCCCTCGCTCGGCGACCGTTCTATTCCAAGACGTCGATTACCGTTGTGGATGACTGCGCCGGCCTGTACCCTCCCGAGGATGCTGCCAGCATAGACTCCTCCAGAATTGTCCGAGCAGACTACTCAGACCCCTACTATGCTGCCCTTGCCGCTGAAGCGCAGGAGCAATGGCGACAGCAGGGCGACGACCAGCTCGGTGGCCAAGGACGTTATTCAGAGTCAGGCTTTGTCCTCTGCGCCAGCGACCCGCCCAAGAACTTCATCGGGAAGAAGTCGGGCATGGACTATACCAAGGACAGCTGGAAGAATGTAGAATCCATTGCTGAGATGAAAGGATTGCCCACGGACAAGATCAGGAGGCTAGAGAGCACCAAAGCTCTTCAGGAGCAGCTTGGCACAGACGGATACCCCGGAGACTGGGGCTACCTCAATGGCAACTCTGGCTGGGCGGACGCCAGAAAGGGCATGCAGTGGCTTTACAAGCAGGCCAAGGCCACGGGTCGGATCCAGTTCGTCGACGCAAAGGTGACAGAGCTTGCGACCGAGGGCGACCGGGTTGTTGGCGCGAAGCTGGATGACTCGAGGGTTCTCACGGCCGACATTGTGATTGTTGCTGCGGGCGCTTGGTCTGGGTCTCTTGTCGATCTGCGAGGAAGAACAGAGGCTACCGGACACGCGGTCGTATACATGGATATCACCGCCGCAGAGCAGAAAGCCCTGGACAAGTTCCCCGTGGTGTTGAACCTGAGCACCGGTCTGTTCATCATCCCCCCGCGAGACCAAGTTCTCAAGATCGCCCGACACACATTCGGATACATCAACCCCGTCAAGATCACCAACGCTCTGCCTCCATCGCACACAGATAAGCGAGAGCCCTTTTTCGCTTCCCAGCCATACACTTCTCGTAACGACTCCTCAAACCATCTCCCTATCGAGGCAGACAAGGATCTACGCCGCGCGCTCAACAACTTCCTACCGCTTCAGGGCCTGGAGGATCGGCCGTGGAAGGAGGCCCGTATCTGCTGGTACTCTGACGCGCGGGATGGCGACTGGCTCATCGACTACCACCCCGGCTGGAAGGGTCTCTTTGTTGCGACTGGCGACAGCGGACACGGATACAAGTTCCTACCGAACCTGGGTGACAAGATCGTAGATGTTTTGCAAGGCCAGTGCGGCAAGCTGGGGGACAAGTGGCGGTGGAAGGAGATCAAGAACGATGGCGTCGGAAGGGAGACTGACGGTGTCTACAAGGGATTGATCACCGAGGACGGTAGCCGAGGCGGTCGCCCTCTGGTGTTGTGTGATGAGTTGGCTAAGGGACGGGCTCCGGTCGGAGAGTCAAAGGCCAAGCTATGATAGAACAAAGATGGCCTTGGGATAACTAGAATCTAGATGATGAAAGTGAAGCGTTTATAGCACAACAAAATCATGTCTTACCGTAACCTGATCGTTCACAACCTGGAAGGTGACTTTGGGCTTGCTTACATGACCGTAGCGGGGTTTATGCAACAATTAGTGCTTTGTTGGCGCTGCAACTTGCGACAGCTCCAGCCGACGTCGCCTCGCATGGACTTGGACTAGACACACTCATTTGCATGACAAACACCGGCGATGCGCCAAACGAAGCAGAAGTAACCCTGTATCAACAATGTCCGCCGGAAAGGGCGTCTCCGAGTTCCCCGACTTGGAAGCCAAGCTTCAGAAACCGACCAAGCAATCGGCATTCGAGCGACAGAGGGCCGAGGCCGAGGCCAAACGACAGCGAGAGGCCGCCGAGACCGCCGCCGTCTACGATGAATTCGTGAAGAGCTTCGACCGCGATGACGACTACGATGGACACGGTACGCCCAGCTCGTCGGGACCTGCGCGCCCGCGACCTGGGTTTGGAGGACCGCCACCGCCCTTGGGATCTGGCCCAGGCAAGAGACACTTCGGAACGACGGGGCTGAAGAGCGGACCGGGAAGCTTGGGGCCACCGCCGAATTCATTTGGGAAGAAGCGATCGTTTCAAGACTTTGCGCGGGCGCCACGGGAGAAGGGGGGCGTCCTGGGGTTCGAGGAGGGCGGAGGAGGAGGGTCCCTGGCCGCATCCAGGGCTTTCAACACGAGCGACGACGAGGATATGAGCGACACAGGCGACCGGGCAGAAGAAAAAGCGATCGCGAAACCTACCCTACGGCTGTCGAATATGCCCCCTGGAACGTCACCAGCTATGATCAAGGCCCTGATACCCGAGAATCTGGTGGTTGAAAACGTCAAGATCGTGCCGCCTGCTGTAACCGGCCACCCGGAGCGAAAGCACGCCGTGTCGATTGTGACGCTGTCGCAGGACACGCCAGCGAACGAAATCGAGGCTGCCGTCAACGCTCTACAAAACCGGTACCTAGGTTACGGATATTACTTGTCTCTGCATCGACATCTGTCTTCAGCGGTTGCGAGCTCTGCTGTCCTACCTAGCATTGCTTCCTCATCAACAGTTTCACAACCTTTCGGCGCGAAACCCGTTGAGCAACCCTCAGGACCACAAACTGCGCCAGCACAGCATGGTTTTCATCGAGGATTTGCGCCCCCCACTTCATACGCTCCTCCCGGGGCGAGCCTCAACCGGGCCAATCTTCTACACGTGCCTGTGAAGCCGCCATCCGATGTGAGAACCATTCAACTTATCAGCAAGGTCATCGAGGGAGTCCTTGAGCACGGCCCAGAATTCGAAGCACTTCTCATGTCACGACCTGAAGTGCAGCGGGAGGAGAAGTGGGCATGGATATGGGACGCAAGAAGCCAGGGCGGCATCTGGTACCGATGGAGGTTATGGGAAGTTGTTACGGGATCTCAGCAATCACAGAAAAAGGGAAAATATGTCCCCCTTTTCGACGGCGCTCATGCCTGGAAGGCACCGGAGAAGAACCTCAGCTTTGAATACACGACCAAACTTGACGAGTTTGTCTCCGACTCGGAATATAACTCCTCAGACGACGAGGATTTGGATGACGATAACAAACGGGAAGTCCCAGACGGCGAATCGGAAAACACATTTCTGAACCCCCTGGAAAAGGCCAAGCTCACCCACCTTCTTGCACGACTACCGACAGCAATGTCCAGGCTGAGAAAGGGCGATGTCGCTAGAGTAACCACTTTTGCGATCATGCACGCTAGCCGTGGAGTAGACGAGGTTGTCGGTATGATCGTGTCAAATGTTGAAAAGCCCTTTGCAATTACTGGCGCAAACCCAGATAAGAAGCCAGAAACCAAGGAAGCACAACCAAATGCAGGTCAGGATGAGACAGCCGCCAACGAGGGCCCCGATGTCAGTGGTGCCAGCCTGGTAGGCCTGTACGTCATTAGCGATATCCTGTCATCTTCATCAACCAGCGGCGTGCGTCATGCTTGGCGATTTCGACAGCTTTTTGAACTAGCTCTCAAGGACCGCAAGGTTTTCGAAACTCTGGGCCTCATGGCCGAGAGGCTCAGATGGGGTCGATTGCGCGCCGAGAAGTGGAAGCGCAGCATCAGCCTGGTCCTCAACCTGTGGGAAGGCTGGTGCGTCTTCCCAGTCGAGACCCAAGAACTGTTTGTGCGCAGCTTCGAGAATCCTCCCACGGGAGTCACCGACAAGGAAATAACCGAGGAGAAGAAGGGTAGATGGAAGTCAGTGGAGAAGGTACAGGACGAAAAAGAGCGAGTGTTGCCCGTATCCACCAAGGAAGAAGAGGTCATGGGCGAACCTATCGACGAAGACGATGTTGCCGGAGAGCCGATTGAAGAAGACGATGT
The DNA here is from genome assembly GCA_017140155.1 of Fusarium devonianum. Classification (NCBI taxonomy): domain Eukaryota; kingdom Fungi; phylum Ascomycota; class Sordariomycetes; order Hypocreales; family Nectriaceae; genus Fusarium; species Fusarium devonianum. The sequence goes on along the minus strand of JADBHU010000377.1, from coordinate 1,178 downwards.
TGAGGGAGAGCCGATTAACGAGGATGATATTGAGGGCGAGCCTATAGATGAGGAAGACTTGGCAGGGGAGCCGATGGATGAAGATGAGGCTACTGAAATGGAACCGGCACCAGGACCTCCAGGGCCGCCTGTTGCAGAGGAGCAAGCGTCTAAAGACGAACCGTCTCGAGTAGGGGGCCCGCCTAGAAAGCGGATGCGAGCGGTGGATATGTTTGCGGACACTGATGATTCGGATAAGGGTACCTAGATTAGATGGAAAATGATGAATGCCACAAATATCGGGTTTGATGATCAAATCATCATTAGAGATTTTTTGGCCTATGGGTGACGTTCAAGTTGCTGAAAGGTTTCGTATGAACAGCTCACGTCGTGCGATGGCTCTGAAGGTCAAGATACCGGGTAGGTGCAGGCCCACTGATATGGATGTCTGGGAATGTGTGCTCTCTTTTAAATAGCGGGTACCTTTGATAGAAGTTTGGGTTGATAAGGCTTGTCGGATGGGGTCGGCAACAGCACTACCAGGGAAAGGAATGCGGCTAGGATCTTGGGAGCGCACCGGCGTTGTCCTCGATGAGTGTACAGCATGTCATGAGCGATGCTTACAGGATGAATTGTCGTTGGAGTGGTTGGCCCAGCCGCGGAACAGCTGAGGGCATAGTTCTAGTCCGCCACGGAGCCGGTGGATCTCGTCGCAAGGTAGCCAGGTCGAGCCCACCGCGAGAGGATGCTGAACAGGGACAGAGAGACATGGATGAGGCGAGATGAACGAGCAACCTCGTACTATCTGGGAGGCTCCAGGCGCGCATGTGCTCCCGCTGGCGGGTGGTGTTCAATGCGGCCGGGGGCTCGAGCCAATGGAAACTTGCTCACTCGGCCGGGTTGGCTGATGGAGAAGTGCGGTTCCCGGTGGAGAGGATGGGACAAGAGAGTGAACCGGGTCAGAGCAAAAAACAGACGAGCAAGGAAATAGAAGGCTGTCTTTGCCGTTTGAAGCCAATATACGATCGATTCGGTCGCAAAAGCTTATCTGCGACGGGGCTAGAACATGAGGCTGATAAGAGGCCGGCCGCTCGACGGTAGACGATCACCCGATGCCCGGCCGAGCGCTCCGTATTCGGCGGCCGGAGGTTGGGCTTCTCTTGCTGGAGAGAAAACGGGGCCGGGCATCGGGTGATCGT